>CAUYLG010042273.1:0-53921 GCA_963573385.1 Cacajao melanocephalus
CTTTTGATTTGAATGATTGCTCCCTAGCTTGGTGTAAACCATTAGCATATATCCCAAATCCATTCGAATGAGCAAGCCTTCTTCACTTCTCAGAATGAGAAGTTTCTTTTGCTGTCTTCTTAGATTTGGAAGGTGTTCTTCTCAAATTGTCTCATTTTTAAGCTTGCAACTTCAAGACATTGTAAATACATGGGAAGAATCACAGCATGTTTCCCATCTAGAAAAGATGAAACTGTTCATACCTTCACTGGACATTTAGTTCTTGTAGCACCTTGTAAGAATGTTTGTGTCTGACTTCCTATGCTATAGGATATATATACAATTTCATAATGCCATTCCTTTTGTAGGGTAAGTAAACAATAGAAGACATAGCAATGTAAATAAAACAATGAATGCCCTTGAATACACTTGATTCAAATGAACCTGACCAATGGATTTTAATTCTTACTATAGAAAGGGAGCAGAATTTTAGTTACATAATGAGCAGTTTTTTAATCAGTAGTTTGGGATTCTTACCAAAGGACTTGACCAAGCCTCTTTCAATTTTTCACAATTTGTTCATCCTTATCTGAAAAGTAAGCAAAAAACTCTGATGTATCTCGCTCTGGTAGACAGAGTGTCCAGGGCACTAATTCCAAGCATTTATTGTTCTTTTGTCGTTATTCCCTTGGGAACCAAAGACATTTTTAGTTCTTTGATCTGATAGTGTCAGCAATGTAGCATTGCTCAGCATGTCAAGGGCGGGAAGTGGGAGGAGTTCTGGAAAGCCCCATGGGTGTGTGATAACCCAATGCCATCAGATAAGTAGATCCAAATAGTACTGCACAAAAAGCATTCTTCCTCTGTATTCCAAGCACTTAGTAGAGCAGCCTCCAGTGATTTTTTTTTCCTTGGCAGGCTTGTATAGTCATTATTAGCTAGTGGCTTGTCCATTTTAAAATTGGTAATGATTTGAGGACTCACAAGGGGCTGGATTTAGTGTTTTCAATATATTCAGAATGTTAAATTTTCTCTCCTGTAAATTTTTAGTATTGAAATTATTAAACAAACAGTAAATTTTCTTGACTGTGCTATTAGCTCACAAGATGGGTGAAAATCAAATCCAGTTTTTTGTTCTCTGATTATGATGTAAGACTCATCAGAAGAGGCCTCTGATCTATTAAGAAATATAATAACATCATTTGAATTCGTTTATTATTTAGTTTCTTTCTGTGTCAAGGGTGAACAGCAGCAGAACATCTGGATTAACAGGAAAGCACAGCTAGATAAAAAATACCACTATTAATTATATCATAAAATACTCTTGTTGGCTACGGTATTATCTGTCAGATAGATCACATATTGAATATATATTTATATGTTACCTGCTTCTGTTTCTGCATGAGAAGACCAGACTTACCCAGATTCAAGAATTTTGAATTCTTCAGATTCATCAACTGTGATGACTAATTGTCACATTGTCTCTTCTTCTTGCACACTACAAATGGTATACTTTCTTTTAAATTTGCAAATGAAGAAGACACCACATTCCTATGGTGCTATTTTGAAACTCCTGAAGCTGAAACCGTATTCATTATGGGAAGTATTGAATAGCACAGGAAAGGCCCATCCCCAAGATTCAGAGGAGCCCACTGGATCCTTCCCACAACATATGGGAATCGTGGGAGCTACAATTCAAGATGAGATTTGGGTGGGGACACAGCCAAGCCATATCAGTTTCTGAATCTGAATATCTGAGCCTGAGCTTTCTTTCTCCCTAAGGCCCAGGAAAAATTTCTTTTTTCTTATCTTGTTTATATGTAATGAAGGGTTGGTGCCTTTGTTACCACTACATCAGTGTAATGATACTGCTATTAAATTAGATGGAGCTCGTAGATCAATTCCTAGTCTCAGAAAAATGAAAATATGTATGTATATATAAAAATCAGTAGCTACAACAAAAGAAGGAATCCATTACATGTAGCTATTTCCTCAGTGGATGTGCACTCCATAATTGTATAATAGTCAACATGGTCTCTGCAGTTTATGCTCACTCATGCTGAACATAGCAGATATCTGGCTGCTGAAGTAAATCCAATTAAACAGACACTAATCTGGTACTTGCCAAACCAGAGGAGGCCAAGGCAGGAGGATCACTTGAGGCCAGGAGTTCAAGACCAGCCTGGGCAACATAGTGAGATGCCATTTCTACAAAAAATAAAAATATTAATCAGGCATGATGGGGCACATCTGTAGTCCCAACTACTCAGGAGGCTGAGGCAGTGGAAGGATCACTTGAGCCCACAAGGTCAAGGCTGCAATGAGGCCTGATCATGTCACTGCCCTCCATCCTGAGAAACCAGAGTGAGACACTGTCACGAGAAAAGGAAGTTTGAGGCAAACTGGAAAGTGCTTTAGGTAGTTTTAGTTACTGTAAGATGCACGTCTATTTAATGTTTAAAAATAAATTTCCCTCCATATGCTCAATGGGAAAACATGTTGCTCAAAACTCAAATGTCTGTTGGTTTACTAAAATATCTAGAGCCTCCCAGAGCAAGTGCATGTAAATGAAATCTACTACTTCATATCGATTTAACAAAAGTCTTTTATGCTGTTAGAGAAATACCTGTGATTGGAGAAGAGGGTAAGAGTGATCTTATTGAATTTTATTTTGTCTACCAATTTGGTGCCCACATTTTCCCCAGACATATGGAGGCCCTCATGTTCCTGGCACAGAGGATGAGCAGTTTTTGCTTGTGCCTTTGTCTGTGCCTTTAGAGAGAACCAGTCCTTTGTGAAATAAACCAACTGCTCTGGTAAGTTGGAAAGTCTGTAATGCCAAATTTACTTGACTGTCAAATTCAACAGGAAGGGAAGATCGTAGGAAAAAAAGATCTCTTTTCAATAAATTTTTAAACATGTTGTTTTGTGAATACCATAGTTAACAAGATTTGAATCCTTTGCAGATCATGCTTCCCATATCTTTTCCTTTCATTCTGCCTACGTACAATACTTGCCTTGAAAATAAGCAGTGAACACTCCCAGACACCATGCAGAGTGGAAAGCTTCAAGAAATAAAAATAATAATAAAACAAGTTAAAACTATAACCATAACTTGGCTGGATATGCTGGCTCACTCCTATAATCCCAGCACTTTGGGAGGCAAGGCAGGTGAATCACTTGAGGTCAAGAGTTCAAGACCAGCATGGCCTACATGGTGAAACCCTGTCTCTACTAAAATTACAAAAATTAGCTGGAAATGGTGGCACACCCCTGTAATCCCAGCTCCTCAGGAGGTTGAGGGATGAGTATCTCTTGACCCCTCCACCCCGGGCAGTGAGCTGAGATCGCCTGGGCAACAGAGTGAGATTCCTTCTCAAAAAAGAAAAAATTATAATCATAACTTTTTAAAATAAAAAAAAAGTCCAAAAGTATCTCATCGTTGCAAAATTGGCCTTTACATAAATACTGACAATTATGCTTCTCTAAGGAAGTTCCACCCAGGGACACAGAGCACAAGGGGCTTTGTATTTTATTTTTAAGAATGCCCTTTTTGCCAGGCACACTGTTTTGGAAGAGAAGTGCAAGGAACAGGAAAGAAATCTGTAGACTCAACCCCTCGATTGGAGCCCTCAGTTCTCCACTGTGATGGCCTGATCAGGGCAGCTATCTCTCCTCTCATCCTATGTACAAGCAGATGTAAGGACAAGGTCCCCATTTGGCTATTCAGGATATAGAATACTTGAAACATAGTAGTATAGAATTTCAGAGTGGGACTAGACCTTAGAGAACATGGACCCAACAGCCACATCATACAGGTGAGGCAGCCGTGACCTTGAAACTTATACTGCTTTGTCAGAGCCTAAACTCCAGGTTGGCTGCTGCTGTAAAGCTTCCAGAGTTCCCACTAGGGGCAGATGTAGAGTCAATTACATTTTCCCACAACAGCTCTGTTAACAGATTTCTGTTTCAGTGTTTCCAAATTCGGGAAAGAATATATAGTTTCTGGCAAGGCGGTTTGGAATAGCTAGTGGCAACATTTTTAAGTATTACGATTAAAAAAACAGAGATTGCTCATTTATTCACTCACCAACTATTTAATAAACTTTTACAATCCTACTTGAGATAGGTGTGTCAGCAAAAGCATGCTGAAGAGTTGATGTTTGATCTGAGACCTGCATGAGAAGGATGCAGCCTTGAAGGCATTTCAGGCTGAGCAAATAACAAACATAAATATTCTTGCAATAAATTCAACCAGTGTATCTGGATCTTAGAGGATGATGCATGGAATCAAACAGTTGTGCTTAAAAAAGGTTCACATCCAGTGGAGATGTTGAGAAATGAGTTTTATTGAACAGGCTGGGGCTCAGAGAAGAGTTCAAGGGTAAAGGTATGTGTTTGTGATTCAGGAGCATAAAGATGACAGCTATCCGGATGAGATTTACTGAAGGAAGAATGTAGAAGTGATCATTGTTCACTTGGTCCTCCCTAGTATTTTTAATTCAGAGCAAAAGACAGGATACCACACAGGAACCTGAAAAAAAGCAACAGTACAGTAAATAACAAGCAAAAAACAGGAGAAGAGGATGGCTGGCATCCAAGTGATTGGAGTTCTAAGAATGAGGGTGTAAACTAGCAATGGTAATGTGCTGAAAGGTCATGTCATATGAGAACTGAAAATTAAGCTTGGAATGTGGTACAGTGAAGGTGTGGCACTGATAAGAATGTTTTCATTAAAATAGTGAACATGAAAATCTGATTGGCCTAGGCTCAGGAGAGACTGGGAATTGAAGAGGTAGAGACGGACCCAGTAGAAATTCCTTGGAAGAGTTTTTAGTACAAGAAAGTAGGGAAATTGATGGTAGCTAGAGGGAGATGTGACAGCAAGGGAGGTATTTATTTTTATGAATTGTTTTTAGATCATTTGCAATAAATATGTGACACAATTCTATAATTTAAAATAATTGACCCTGTTTGCTATAAGCTGGGTCTCGTGTAGCATCAAAACAGTTTCCTAAAGATTTCATAGATTTATTGGATATTAAGTTTAAAATATCTCCTAAAGGTAATATAGTCTGATCTCTTAGAACCTCATCCCTGTCCGTCTTTGGGTAGACCAAACATCCAAAACCCAGTTCTTCATGTATACTGAACAGAAATATGTCTCTTTGTAACTTCATTCACGTGTCCTAGTTTTATTCCATTGGGCCACAGGGGACTTATCTGGCTGTTTCTGTACATGAGGTGATGCTGATCTCCTAAGCCCTTCTCTCTTACAGGTCAACCCTCTCATATCCCCCTTTGTATGATTTGGTTTCAAATCAAAAAGTCAGTCTCGTGGCTATTCCTCACAGTGATCTCTGTCCCACACAGAATAGCAGAACCAATAGACTTTACGGAACTTTAGCTCTTCCCTTGACTTTGTGCACCTCGCAGTGACTCCTCCCTCCAGCTACTGAAACCTCTCCAGAATCAAAGCAAATGAAAATTGAGCAGAATGGTGGGGTTGGGGGAAAAATCTTGTCCTCATCTACAACATTGGTAAAAAGAAGTTAATGAGAAGGTGGGTGGGTTCTGTTCACTTTGGTTTTTTCCAAACCTCAGCTATTAAAGAGCTCATGTTTGTAGAGTCCCGTGTTACTCACGTGCTGAGAACACATCTAGGTGCTCTGCTTATTGATTGCATATAATTTTCACAACTCTGTAAGTAGGCATTTCTTTTTCTTTTTTTTTTTTTTTTATTTTTGAGATGGAGTTTTGCTCTTGTTGCCCCAGCTGGGGTGCAACGGCATGATCTTGGCTCAGTGCAACCTCCACCAGCATCCCGGCTTCAAGCTACTCTTCTGCCTTAGCCTCCCAAGTAGCTGGGATTACAGGCCTGCACCACCATGCCCAGATAATTTTTTGTATTTTTGTTAGAAATGGGGTTTCACCATGTTAGCCAGGCTGGTCTGGATCTCCTTACCTCAGGTGATCTATCTTCCTCGGCCTCCCAAAGTGCTGGGATTATAGGAGTGAGCCACCGCGTCCAGCCTATAAGTAGGCATTTCTATCTGATTTAATAAATGAGACAATAAAGGCCCAGAAACTCAAACTATAATAAATTGGTCAAGGCCACATGGGTTTACAAATAGCAACATCGACATTAAAAATCATAGTCTGTCTGACCTTAAAGTCTCTCTTAGATTCAACCTGGCATTTCTCAATGCACTGAGATCACAACTCTAGAGTGCCTTGAATGTTTTCCGGCCTCTATGTCTTCAAACAATGTCATTTATAACACATTTCATTACGGTATAATTTTCTTTATGGTACAATAAGTCCTCATTGAATGCTAACAATAGGTTCTTCGAAACCGCAAACCGTGACTTCAAGTGAGATGACTTTTAAGGAAACCAATTTGACCACAGGGTAATTGATATAAACAGGAGTCAAGTTCCTGCGGCATGTTTCTGGTTGCAAAAATTTCACCAAACTTCTAAATAAAGACCAAAACACTTCTCATATTAAACATTGAAATAAATGAGTTGTATGTTTAAGAAAGATAAATGCCTACATATTTCAGTTCAGGTTTGCCAGTGGCCAGAGGCCATCCCAGCAGCTCAGGTGGGAACTGCCCCAGCTTAGCTGCTGTTCCATTGCAGCGCACACTCACACCCACACCCATACTCACTCACACTGGGACCCTGTAACATGCCAATTCACTTAATAAGTACACAATGATTATATAAGTTGTGATGTGTTGGATAATCCTGAAAAGAGGCACTCATAAATTCTCCGCCCTCTCATCTGTGAGTGAAGGTGGAGAGGATATTATCAAGTAAAGGACCTTGATTTTTTTTTCTACTTTTATTTTAGATACAGGAAGTATATGTGCAGATTTGTTACATGGAAATATTGTGTGATGCTGAGGTTTAGAGTACAGATCCCATCACCCTGGCAGTGAGCATAGTATTCGATGGGAAGTTTTTTAACTCAACTCCTTCCTCCACCCTCTCATAGTCCACAGTGTCTATTGTTCCCATATTTATGTCCACCTGTTTTCAATGCTTAGTTCTCACTTATAAGTGAATTAGTTAGTATGTGAGATGAGTTTCAAAGAATGAATTAGATTGTCCATTGGCAAGCAGAAAACTAGCATAAGCAATGGAGTGGAAATGAGAAACCTTGAGGTAAATGAGGAGATGTCCTATAATTCAGGTTAGATGGGACAAAGGATGTTTGTTAGTGATCAGTGACAGACAGGTTAGGAAAGCCAGAACCACACTGGCAAAGGTAAGGCTATTATTTTGTACTTGGCAACAAGAAACCATATAGGACTTTAAAAAAGTAATAATTTTAGGAACTATGGGAAGCTTGTAGTTTTTTTGGTAAATATAAATACATTTGTAATTATTATCAGAATAATAAAATAATAATTGTCTTTGTCTTTTTGATACTGTAAAAACACATTTAACATATAAAATTAGGTAGTATGCTATGACCTATGTGGAATGTTCCAGAAAAAATAAATGGATTTTCTCTCATGCATGTCTTAATTTAAATGTGCTGTTATAATCTAAGATTATATTTTATTATGCCTTAGGTGATTATTTCATTCAGATGAACACAGTTTACAAAGTTGTGGTAATAAGACATAATTATTTTAGCTGGGCACAGTGGCTCACACCTGTAATCCCAGCACTTTGGGAGGCCAAGGTGAGAGGATTGCTTGAGGGCAAGAGGACCAGCCTGGTAACAGAGTGAGATCTCATCTTCTACCAAAAAAAAAAAAAATTAAATTAGCCAGGTGTGGTGGCATGTACCTGTAGCCCCAGCTACTCCTGAGACTGAGGCAAGAGGGTCGTTTGAGCCTGGGGTTCGAGGTTACAGTGAGCTATGGTGGCACCACTGTGCCCTAACCTGGGTGATAAAATAAGACCCGGTCTTTAAAAAAAAATATTTAGGAGCAAATTGTTTCTGATTCCTCTGCTGAGTGAAGTATGCTTTTATATATTGAGACAGTAGGTTCAAACAGCCAACTGGTGGAATATGAAAGAATGTGTATTGAAAAAAATGGATCCAACTAAAGTTTGCTAAAGTGGCAGTTTCATTATGCATTAATGTTTCAAGTGGGTAAGTGCAATTCATGTTAAGAGAGCCATGCTAGATGGTCATGCTGGACCTTTGCTGCCCTTCTAAGGGGTCACATGCACATGTGATTCTTGCTTGACTCAAAGCTTCCAAATATTAATGGTGATATGAATTAATGGATGAAATGTTGACTACAGACTTTTTAGAAAAAAGTTTCCATCTCATTCTATTTTTGTACCTTTAACATTGTAACTTCTGACCTGCCCTTCTGTTTAGATCTATTTATTAACAAAACTCACTTTTATGATTGATTTTCTCATAAGAAGATGACAAATTTTCACATTAATAGGTTTTTACTTAAAGCCACCATAAAAAAATAAGACTTTAAAATAAACAATATTTACACTAAATTTCATGGTAGAAAATAGTTTTCTGAGATCACTAGTAGCCTTTCCCAGATAAGCAAAACTAGAAATAATATACTTCATGGTTACATATTTCTTCCATAATCCCATGAAATGGCTAACAAATACCCATAATCTCTACTAAAAGAAAGGATTAAAATACAAGTACTTGGCCAGGCATGGTGGCTCACATCTGTAATCCCAGAACTTTAGGAGGCCGAGGTGAGCAGATCACCTGAAGTCAGGAGTTCAAGACCAGCCTGCCCAACATGGTGAATCCCCATCTCTACTAAAAATACAAAAATGATCCAAGCATGGTGGCATTGATTGAACCTAGGAGGCAGAGGTTGCAGTGAGCCAAGTTCATGCCTCTGCACTCCAGCCTAGACAACAAATCAAGTCTCTGTCAAAAAAAAAAAAAGAAAAAAGGAAAAAGAAGAATGCATGCATTTGAAACTCTTGACTTTCCTACTGATTTCTTGCTTGCTACATAGCTGTAGAGGGTTAAGCCCAGCTTATTTTTCAAAAGGTGCCCTTAGTGCTGGGTGCCCTCCTGGATAGACATTTGCAGGGAAGATGTCCCTACCAGCCTTATTTGAATGCAGGGTGAAGAGAAAAGAAAGCTAATTATGTAGAAGACTTCAAAATGTGCCTGTCTCTCCTTCTCCCCTCTAATGTTCACCAGAATTGCAAAGCATGGAAACCTGGATATGTGAGTTTCAAAAGAGCTCCTCTGGCAAGTCTGACATCCCATACGTCAGTCCTCCCCAACCCTTCCTGTCCATAAGGTAGGGGCAGCTTGACCTGCTGAGAGGATTCTTTTTTCTTCTCCAAGTCTCATCTTGATCTTGCTTGTTCTAGAACCTAGTTAGCTACTGTTCAGGCCTCTCATTGGCTGTCCATCTACTCAGGGAGTAAAAGCACACACAAAAAATCCAGACCAAAGAACTTTTAATAGAATAGTTCTTGCCTTTCTGTGTGACATTGTATCACTGATCATTTCAATCTTAGAACATTCTAAACACTGAAAATTGTCATCTCTATTTACCCCAGTACAATGTAAGCTTCTTCAAGGCACAGATCATATAAGATACTTCTTTATCTTTAATGCCCAGTAAAGACTCTCAACAGGACAGTTATTTTAAATTTTCTTGTGGGTTTTGTTGTTGACATTGGTGTTTTATTCAGTGCTGCTCACCTTAGTGCTAAGTGTGATTCGAGACATCTGTATCTGATGAAGCAGCTGGAGATGAGAAGTTAAAGAACTTGAATGTCAGCTAGGCTGTGTAAATCTGTAGGTTTTTCAGATATATGAGATAAAGGTATCTAAGGTAAAGGTCCGGTTAAATCCTGCTATTATTACTATTAAACAGAAAAACATTTACAAGCTCAATGTGAGTTTGGTTTTTTTATTCCAGGTGCCCATCCCTCTTACTTAAATGGATATACTATTCCTACAATCATAGCATTCCCACAGTTTATAGCAGTTGAATTCCATGGGGCAGAAAAGGAATTTCTTCTGGACAATTGTTTTAAAATCATTTCTGTGATTACTAACGGCTATCCTGGATTTTCCAGTAAGTGAGAACTCAAGAGAATGGAAACACAGAAGGCTGCCTGCCACCATGCCCTGCTTGCACCTTACACATCAGAGAGAGGTGTCCTAATCTCACACAGCAGTATTGCCACAGCAGACCCTCTGCAAGAGAGGATGTGGGGAGGGGAAAGAAAAGAGATTAAATAAGAGGAACTTGCTAAAGAGATTTAGTTCCCTTTCTGTTCCTTTCTGCCTGAGCAACTCAGCCCACAAAAGCAGCTCCTTTTCATTAGTTTTTTCGTTATTCTACAGGCATGCTTTACTTTTCTGTTAGTCACTGTTTTGTATGAATTTGATTTTCTTCAATCTTGGTCTTTTAAAATGTTCCTTCTTTTCAGTGATATTTATAACAGTAAACTTGGAATAACCTAAATATCTAAAAACAGGAGATTGGTTAGATAAATTAAGTACAGCCATTCAAAGGAACAGCAGCTAGCCCTTAGAGTAATGATGTAGGAGTTCTGGTAAAAGATTGTAAGGAAGGATACTTTTATTTTTCTCTGATACTTATCAAAAGCAACACAAAGGAATGCAAAACTTACAGAAAAAATTCAGCATGTGTAAACTTGAAAATAGCCATATTCCAACCCGAAAATCTGTCTGCCAAATAATAGTGAGAATTGGATCAGATCAAGTGAAGGACGTTAAAGACCGATTACACACCACTCTAAGATCAGTTAGGGCATGGACTTCTCTAAAGATAGGTGAAATGGTCCTGAAATAACTCTTTACAAAGATTCCATGGCTTGGCCCATGGCAAGCCATTGTAGATGTGGAGAACGTTCTAATACAGACCTATTTCCTTTCTGAAGAACATCAGAGAATCAGGATTGAAGAAGAAAACATAGAGCAGCAATTATTCTCTGTGACTTAGAATAAATAGACTGAGCAGTTTGTTAAAACAGTAATGTGCTTCCAAATGGGAGAGTCTTCTAGGAATGTAGGGATAACTCAATATTATGAATTATATTAACATAATTTATCTTAGTAATAGCTCAAGGAAAAAACTCCATACCCATCCAAATGCAAAATAGGTTACTTGAAATTTGCACGTAATTCTGGTTTTTATAAAATCTTCATAGTGTGGTGTGTGTGTGCATGTGCGAGTATGTTTATGTATAGCCAGCATCAGTGCTAAGTTTTAAGAACATTCCCACCAAAGTCAGTAGTCATATACCCGCCAATATAACTGGATAACAGTAAATAATAATAACAACAACAAAACGGAAGTAATATGGCAAACCTATCATTAGTTGCATATATATGAATGTATGACTGGAAAACATAAAAGAATTAACTGAAAAGCTGTTTAAAAAAAGAGAATTTAGGACTGTGGAAGATGTCAAATGTGGAGGAATTATATGAAGAAAAATCTGACAGTCTTTTGAGGAATACCTAGAAGAGGACTTGGACTAAGTTGAAAGACATAATTTGTTCTTGGATAAGAAAACTGACTATAAAGATGTCAGATAACAAATTAAGCTAAAATTGCATTCCAGTGAGACTTCTAAAGTTTTGAATTGTTAAAAATAATTATTTTAATTCTGAAAAATAAACATCATATGGCATATAGAAAAAAAGTCTACAAAAGAAGAGTTATGAGGGAAACCTAGTTCTATCAGATATTAGAATATACTTAAAAACCATAGTAATTTAGACATATATATCCTCAGGGTGAATATGTATTTCAAAATAGGCCCAAATATGTGAGAGATGAGAACATTCATTAAATCATTTGGAGACGCTTGGCTAGGGAAGCAGAGGAAAGGAATTGACTTATTACCTCATGCCTTTATATTTCACACAGCACACACACATACACACACACAAACACACACACACAGACACACAAACACATGCAGTGTCAAGCAGACCAAAGGTTTAAATACATTTGTCTGCAACTGACATTTTTAAGCTAAAATCATTTGATTTTTACAAATTTCATATGGCTTAACCTAAATTCTAAAAGATGAAACCATGGAACTATTTTAAAAAACATAGTGATCAATGTTTTTCTTTTTCTTTTATAATCTAGTAATGGGGAAATCCTTTCTTAGCTTTTAGAAACCGAGAACCAAAAAGAAACTGGTTTGTACATTTCAGTGCCTAAAAATATCTGCACAACAAAATGTATAATTAAAAGCAAATGAGAAAGTTGGAGGAAAATGTGCCACAAATATAACAGAAGTTATGTAATTTTGTAATAGGCAAAGGTCTTTATAAATCATTACAAAAAGAGAAAACCAGCCAGTAGAAAATGGGCAAAGGACAAAAGAAAACATCTGCACTTAGGCAATATTCCTTCAATTAGAGCTGTGCATAAACATTGGGTTAGTAATTTTGCTTCTGTGATTTTATCCCATGGATCTATTTGCATTTGTATGCAAAACTAGACCACAAAGTTGTTAATTGAAACATTTTTGATAATGCTAGTGTATTAGTCTGTTCTCATGCTGCTAATAAAGATATATCTGAGACTGGGTACTTTATAAAAGAAAGAAATTTAATTGGCTCACAGCTCAGCGTGGTTGGGGAGGCCTCAGGAAACTTACAGTCATGGCGGAAGGGGAAGCAAACACGTCCTTCTTCACATGATGACAGCAAGGAAAGGAGTGCCAAGCAATAGGGGAAAAGTCCCTTATAAAACCTTCAGATCTCATGAAAACTCACTCACTATCAGCAGAACAGCGTGAGGATAACCACCCAATGATTAAATTACCTCCCATGGGATCCCTTTCATGACAAGTAGGATTGCAGGAACTACAATTCAAGGTAAGATTTGGGTGGAGACATAGCTAAGCCATATCAGCTAGAAACATCTTAATTTTCCCTGTAAGAAATTCCTTACAAATAGTAAAATAATTCATGCCATGAAACATTATGCAGCTATTAAGATATGATGAAGATTTAAATGCAACGTAAAGTGAAGATGCAGAAGCATGTGCACATTTTTATTCCAGAAATATTTTCTGCATATGTAAGAGTGTAGGGATACGTATAAGTATTACATTAACTTGCTGTGTTAAATATTATATGAAAGATAGTCCAGGTGCAGTGGCTCATGCCTATAACCTCAGCACTTTGAGAGAACGAGGAAGAAGGATCACTTGAGCCCAGGAAGTGTAGAGCAGCCGGGGCAACATAGCAAGACATCATCTCTACTAAAAATGAAAAAGATTACTTGGGCATGGTGGTACGCACCTGTAGTCCCAGCTACTGTGTTCCCAGTGAGGCTTGACATGTCTTTGCACTCCAGCCTTGGTGACAGAGCAAGACCTTATCTCAAAAAACAAAATAAATAAATAAATAAAATAAGTAGGGATACAGAGAAGTGGATGTCATTTTGCACCAAAGGGAATACATTAAATCTGTATTTTGGGTTATTTCTACTTACATTATAAATTATAAATCACAATAAATTAAGTAGAAAAAGTTAAAGTATAATATGACCCAATTTTGTGATCTCTTTCTTTCTGTCTCTCTTTCTCTTTCTGTATTTGTTGAAACTTTGTGGCCAGGCACTACTGCAAGTGTATATTACATGTGTCACCTTATTTAAATCTCAACAGAACCCTAAGGAAATCTTTAATTATTGTGCTCCCCAATTTAGCAGATGAGGATATTGAGGCACTAGTATAGTAATTTGCCAAAGATCACAGAGCTAGTGAGTACGAGAGCCAGGATTTGAAAGCAGGCAGTTTGGCACCAGAGTTTCTTTGCATAACCTTCAGGCAATAATGCCTCCTAATACATTGCCTCTAAATCCATCACAAAGGTGCACACAGAAGAGTTGTTTTTCTCCTTCCTTGTGTGGCTATGTCTAGTTTTTAGGCAATGTTGAGTAGGATAAACATGCTTGTCAGGACTCCCCACCTCTGGTCCATCCCTGCTTCTTTCCTCTTTGTCCCAGGCCCACCCATGGACTGATCCACCCAGGTCTGCTCTCAAGAAAAGAGTTGATAAATTCAATCATGTAGAGGATGGAAGGAACAATAAGTGGATTGTAAAACAATCAATCCCCTTTTACAATAGAAATGAATGGTTGATTACAGACCGACAGGCTCTTCTGAGTCACTGCCAGCTTTCAGGAGATTGGAGGCTGATAGGGGGATTTGAGGTAGGAGAATTTCTGGAACCTGTAAAAACAGACCCAGCCTGCTTACCAGTCTCTGGAGGTAAGGCGTCTTCTGTTTCTCTAAGCTTTCTGATAAAGGTCTCACACATTGGAATCGTTGTAATAAAACAGGCAACATTTATAGATTTCTTATGATTGTGCCCAATCCTCACAGTAACCTTAGAAAGCTGGGAACACTATTTTTATCCTCATAAATAAGGAAATGGGGCTCTGGACAGTGAGGTAATGATGCCAACTAGTAATGATAGAGATGTCACTGCAAAGCCTGTCCTCCCAGGGAGACAAGTATGGGTTGGGGGTATGAGAAGGGGAACATTGTGATGGTCCTAACGGCCCCTCCACCCTGGCGGGGTGATGCATGAAGCCGGGGCACACTAGAAGTCCCAACACAGTGGTTCCTTCATGAGGGTCACTAATTTAGGAGCTGAGTAAAGATAATTTAAAATATATATTTAATGTACTTCCTTTGGTGCAAAGTAACTTTTATATTACTAAGTAGCAGCTTATTTATTGGTCTTTATCAATAAAATAATTATAAAGTGTATAAGAGTTATAACACTCCAGAATTCCTCCCCTCTAACAAAGTGCCAACTTGATTCTAATAGGACTTTATGATTTCGTCTGTATTCATACCAAAACAAATACTAAATATAATAATCTGATGAAAAATTTGAAATACGATTACAACCTTTTATGAAGTATTTAGAAATTATTTTAAAAAATTATGTTATAGAATTACAAATTTCAGCAAATTTTGAAAAGGCCACCATATACATAAGTAGCCAGTATACTCTTTGACAAAGATGAAGTAATTAAAAATAAAGATGGAAGTAATAGACACTGAAAACTCCAAAAAAGGGAAGGATGGAAGGGGGCTGAAAATTGAAAAATAACCTATCAGATAATTTTCACTGTTTGGGTAATGGGTACCCAGTCTCCACCAGTACCCAGTATTCCCTTGTGACAAATATGTACATGTACCCCATGAATCTAAAATAAAATACAGTTAAAAATGTATGTGTAATATATGTGTGCATATATATGTATATAAATTTGACTTTTAAAACTTAACTCAGTGTGTATACACATTCATGCACACACATGTATATAGACACATATTTGAGTGCTTTTAGTGGGTGAGTGGGACTAGCTTTTAGGTACATATTGAGATTGTTATTACAAAGAGGGACGTGAGAGCTACTATGAGAATGTTTAAGACAAAGTGCTACAGATTTTGAGAGAAGGGAAAGAGAACTTCCAGATATGATGATATTATGGGAGATCTTACCTTTGAACTAGGTGCTAAGGAAAATTTTTACCAGGTGCCACAGAAGAGCTGAAGGTATTCAGAGTGACAGGCTATCTTGAAAAATATCCCTCCAGGCAGGCAGCTCTATATGGGTTATTGGTGACATGACTAGGAAGTAGGTTGAGGCCAGATTGTAAAAAGATTCGAGTACTGGGATATGGAGCAAAAAGCCTGTTAGGCACTGGTAACCCATTTTAAGGTGGCAAGGGAGTGATATTATCAGAGTCAAGCTCTGAAAAATTAATCTGGTGTTCACAAGAAGAGTGAATCGGATAGCAGAGACTGGAGTAGGGGAGACAAGAATAGATGCATAAGAATCAGCAGGGGGCATTTACGAAAATTCAAACCCTGGATCCCACCACTAGTGATTCTGACTCAGTGAGTCTGGAGTGACCCAGAGGTCTGCGATATTAACAAAAACCCCAAGGAATTCTTAGGCTGGTGGACCGCTAAGTACCCTCTAAGAAACAGCAAGGGAAAGTGATGAAGTATTTGTGCTGAAACTGGAAAGCGAGGTCTCAGAACAGGAGAAGGCATAAAAGCAAAGGTGATAGTTGAGACATTGGTGCAGGGAGAGGGTCCATGAACAGTGGGGAGTTCATGTGTTTACTATGGAACTCACTGCACAGTAACTGTGTGTTTATATGGTTATTTTCCTACTCTGAAGTCCCTACACCATCCTTTTAGGATGCAGTGTCTACTCAGTAAATAGATGTAGAATGACATTATTCTTTGCACCCTCAGAAACTGCTGTGTACTTACTGGTGAGATTTTTGTTCTCTCTCCAGGGAACTGGGAGGTCATTTGATTGAGGTACAGGCTGCAGGTTGTGGCTGATGCAGAAGCCCTCTCACAATATTCCAGTCCCGGGCTCACCAGGGTGTTCCCTCACATCTGTGCACATGCAAGTCCTGCCTGGTTCAGGCCCATACATGGCTTAGCCTGCATCACTTGGCCAGGAATTCAGAGAGCTGTCAGTGCTATGTGGAGGGCATTCTCAGGGAAGCAGGTCTTTGCACACATCAGTGGTTCCTAGGCCTCCTTGGAAGATGTATTATTCATTTTAACCTTCTGCTTAGGTAGGTTTTGCTTAAGTTTACAAATTAGAGACTAATTGATCAATGGAGAAAGGAACACATTGTATACGAAGCCAAGTGGAGAGTAACATTACAAATATTAACAGATGTAGCCCAATAAATGCCAAATACTCCTCCTGCACATGTTTAGATCTAAGTGTACATGTGTTCTGGTCATTTACGGGTCTGTAACAAATTACAAAAACTCAGTAGCAAAAAACAATGACTTATTTTATTCTCACACATTTTGTGGATCAGGAATTTTGAATAGGGCTCAGTAGGAATGGCTTATCTCTGCTCTACAATGCCTGAGTCCTCAGCTAGAAGACTTAAATACTAGTGGCTATTATGCAGCAGACTGAAACTGGACCCCTTCCTTTCACCATATACAAAAATTAACTCAAGATAGACCAAAGACTTAAAGGTAAAATCTAAAAGTATAAAACTCTAGAAGAAAATCTAAGAAATACCATTCTAGACATAGGCCCTGGCAAAATTTCATGATGAAGACTCCAAAAGCAATTGCAACAACAACAAAAATTGACAAGCAGAGCCTAAGTAAAGTAAAGAGCTTCGGCATAGCAAAAGAATCTATCAACAGAGTAACAGGCAACCTACAGAATAGAAGAAAATATTTGCAAACTATGCATCTGACAAATATCTGATATCCAGAATCCATAAAAAACTTAAACAAACCAACAAGCAAAAACCAAACAACCCCTTCAAAAAACGGGCAAGGGACATGAACAGACATTTCTATAAGAAGACACATATGCAGACAAATATATGAAAAAATGCTCGACATCACTCATCATCAGAAAAATGCAAATCAAAACCATAATTAGATACCATCTCACACCAGTTAGAATGGCTACTATTAAAAAAGTCAAGAAATTACAGATGCTAGTGAGGTTGTGGAGGAAAAGGGCACACTTATACATTGCTGGTGGGAATATAAATCATTTCAGCCACTGTGGAAAGCAGTTTGGAGGTTTCTTCAAGAACTTAAAACAGAGCTACCATTTGACACAGCAATCCCATTACTGGGTATATACCCAAAGGAATATAAATTGTTCTACCATAAAGACACGTTCATGCAGATGTTCATTGCAGCACTATTTGTAATAGAAAAGATGTGGAATCGATGATGGACTGGGCAAAGAAAATGTGGTACATATACACCATGGAATAATACACAGCCATGACGAGAATGAATTCATGTCCTTTGCAGCAACGTGGTTGGAGCTGGAGGCCATTATCCTGAGGAAATTAATGCAGGAACAGAAAACCAAATATCACATGCTCTAACCTATAAGCGAGAGCTAAACTTCAAGTGCCTATGAACACAGAGAAGGGAATAACAGACACTGGGGTCTACTTGAGGGTAGAGGATGGGAGGAGGGTGAGGATTGAAAAACTACCTATTGAGTACTATGCTCATTACCTGGGTGACAAAATAATCTGTATGCTAAACCCCCAAGACATGCAATTTACCCTTGTAATAAACCTGTACATATACCCCAAACCTAAAATAAAAGTTGTAAAGAAAAAAAAAACCGACACAGTAAGAAAGGAAAAGAAAATGCTGGTGGCTGGAATCTTCTGAAAGCTCTCTTATTATATCTGGCAGTTGATTCTGGCCTGTGGCTGAGACTTGAGCTGGAACATCTGCCACGTGGCCTCTGCCTGTGGCCGAGGTATCCTCACAGCATAGTAGCTGAGATCCAAAGGCAGGTGACTCATGAGAAAGAGCCAGGCAGAACTTTTTGCCTTTAAGACTTAGTCTCAGAAGTCGTACAGCCTCACCTCTTACATATCCTTCTTGTCACAGCAGTCCCAGTAGCCTACCCAACTTCAAGGGGAAGGAAAAAAGTTTCCACCTCTTAATAGGGGTAGTAAGAAGGTTCTGGAAGAGCATATTGGACCAGATATATTCTTGTCGTCTTTGGAAAATGCAATCTTCTGCAATATGATTTTAAAAAAAGAAATACCCTTATGTTACTAAATTTAAACCAATGGAGCCTATTTTGTGAGAGGTAGGAAGTAAAATATCATTATATTTACTATAGATTTACATTTCTTTGTTATAGGCATATGAAGTCAAATCTCTTCAGAAATAAATTAGAATATTAAATTAAAATCTGTTTCCAAAGACTTAATGGATTTTTAAATAAATAACCTGGAAACAAAATATGGCTCTTACTATTAAAAAAAAAAAGTTAATGAAATAAAAAGAGAAGTGACAGTCATAAAATGTTATCTAGGTAAATTCATAGAAGAGATGCATGCCTAGTAATTAGAGGTCAAATTCTTAATTATGAAAGTTTATAGGAAAACAGGGTTATAGACTTTACAGGGTTAATTAGCCTTAAAAATTTCAAAGGGAGGCTGGGTGCAGTGGCTCATGCCTGTAATCCCAGCACTTTGGGAGGTCAAAGCGGGTGGATCACGAGGTCAGGAGTTTGAGACTATCCTGGCCAACATAGTGAAACCCCATCTCTACTAAAAATATAAAAAATTAGCCAGACGTGATGGCGGGCACTTGTAATCCCAACTATTCAGAAGGCTGAGGCAGGACAATTGCTTGAACCTGGGAGGCAGAGGTTACAGTGAGCTGAGATCCTGCCATTGCACTCCAGCCTGGGCAACGGAGCAAGACTCCATCTCAACAACAACAGCAATAACTACAACCACAAAATTTCAAAGGGCGTCTTGAAATCAAAGTCAGATATTGGAATTAAAGAATATGAAGTGTTTTTTTGTTTTGTTTTTTGAGATGTAGTCCCACTCTGCTGCCCAGGCTGGAGTACAGCAGCACAATCTCTGCTCACTGCAATCTCTGCCTCCCAGGTTCAAGTGATTCTCTTGCCTCAGCCTCCCAAGTAACTGAGATTACAGGCGCACCTCAGCACGCCCAGCTAATTTTTGTATTTTTTATGGAAACAGGGTTTCGCCATGTTGCCCAGGCTGGTCTTGAACTCCTGACCTCAAGTAATCTGCCTGTCCCAGCCTCCCAAAGTGCTGGGATTACAGGCATAAGCCACCATGTCTGGCCAAGAATATGAAATTTTGATATTATATTGTCATAATGCAAGATGTTATCTTTTGGGGAGACTGGGTGAAGGTGTACATGGGACCTTCCTGTGTATTTCCATGTCACTTCCTGTGAATCTGTAAATATTTCATAATTTAAAAGCTTTTTCAAAAGTGAAAAAAAAAATGACGTTTCACATTTCATAAACTTAAGAGAAAAATAGTTTGCAATTGTTCAGCTGCCTATTGCAGCAAAAACCTTTTCTTGCTATCTAGATTTTCATATTTAGTAGAAAGAATAACACTTTACACATATACACCCACACTCACAAAAACACTGCATCATATTACAGTATATACAGGGAAAAGAATGCAGAAGTAGAGAGATGTGGAGTTTGTTATTCCAGGAAACATTTGTTTCTGGTTGTTACTTTCTAAGTAAGGTCTGTTTGATACTATAAGCATTTTGCAAGTAGGCAAGGTATAGTATAACAAATACGTAAGTTATTTTATTGGCATATTGTTTACAAATCTACATAAAAACAAACAAAAAAACCCCAGAAAACTCAAGCTTGTAATAACAGAGAGGGAGTTGTGATACTGTGTCAGTGAATGCAGACCTTCATTCCAACTGCTGTCTGGAAAATCACCAGAGCTTAGAAGCATTTTCATAGTTAGAGAATGTTTTTATGATTTAAAATACAGTAACAATGTCATTTTTTAGACTCAGTTGTTTTCATGGATCTTGGTGAGTTATCTTTACCAGTCCTCAAAATACACAACCTCTTGCAAAGGAGCAATTGTGTTCCTATTTTTGCCTCAAAACGCGGGCCCTAAGTTAGCTGTGTGACTTCTTTAAATCCCTGTATTAATTGTACTTCCTAATAAAATTCTTTCTGTCTTTGAGTCACTTGCAAGAGCAAGTTTTATTCTTGGTCAAGAACAAAAACACTTAATTAGCTCCACATATTATAGCCTTCCTATCTGAAGCTCGAATTAATTTAAAGAAATGACAAAAAAAAAATGTGCCTTCTTAACATATGAACAATTTTGATTGTCTGACCATAAAAGCTGGCATTTTATGTATGTATGTGTTCCTCAAGTTACTTTTAAATTACTACAAATGCTATTTGCTTTAGATCCCAATGTATTTTCCATATATCTTTTGTTAGTGGTCAATCATGAAGTCAAATCGTATCTCCATTTCCTGTTTGCTTTGAGGGTGATCAACTCTTCTTCAATCTAATCGGACTAAATGTGATTACACTCAGGGAAGCACAAATTCAAAATTGGATTTTTCCACTAATTCTTGAAAGCCAGATTTGGAAGAGTGTAAAATAATTTTCCCACTTCCTGTAGCTAATTTTAATAGGAAGGTCAAGAATTTGGCTATCTGTGCTTATACCTGCTGTGACTCAAAATATGACAAGGTTTTGAAAGCCTTTGTTCTGTGTGCCCCTGTCTCACTTGGAAAATACCTGTGTCTTTTTGGGGTAGCCTGCATCCCATAGTAGTTAGTTCTTTAGTTACTTTTCTGACAGATATATCAAGGTAGGCCTTAGAAGTTAATTTGGCGGCAAAAGGAGTAGGTTTAGAGACGAAAACACACCAAATTGCACAGGATTTGTTATAAGAAGCTTGAGTACAGTGTACTCTTGGAAACTGAGTGTTGGAAGAAAACCCTAACACTCTCTAAGTACATGGGAGTATTGTAAAGTGTGCGTAGCAGGACTTAAAAATCAAGACTGTGCTATGTGCTAGTATTTCTGCTGTAAATGGTTACTAATTCATTATTTCCAATCTGTAGTTGGACCCTGAACACTGGCTCATGCAAATCAAGTTTTAATGATTTTATTTATATCCTATGGATACAGAATATGAATGCATACCAATAACTGCACAAAGCAAGCAGCTAATGCAGATTAGATTTAACATTAGCAAAGAAAGATGGGTTGGTACCTATTTTTTTTAAAACCACAGCAGGAACAATTTAATAGCTGACTGAACTGCTACCAGAAAGACATGCACAGGCATGTTTGCTGATTAGCTGAGGTCCACTTTGTTCTTATTTGGCAGATTATGCAATAACCAACCGTTTCCCAGAACATTACTGATAATGCTGCAAGAATTATAAGAGAAAGTTTGTTTACACTGAATATTTTAAAAGAGATTACAGTCACACCAAGTTGCTAAGATGGAAAGTAATGATAATAATAACATGTAGCATGAATTAAACACCTATTACATTCCAGGCACTGTGCTGTATGTTTTGCATATACATTGTTCATTTAACTTTAAAGCAACCCCGTGAGGTAGCTCTTATTAGTTTCTTCATTACAGAGATGATGAAACCAACATTCTGATAGGCTGAGAAACTTGTTCAAGGTTGCATAGCTAGTAAGTTTTGGCAAACCTAGGCTGTCCTGACTCCAAAGATCACGTTTATTTATGTGACACCACAATCTTAAAATGAAACATCTTATTTGTTTACTGAGCTGTGGTGAAATGCAACATCACTGCTCTTTTCAATGTTATCAGCAGTTTGCATAATTAAATTATTGAACAGATATTTTAAGATTTTAAACCTTGTTTGTGAACTCTAGTCAGATAACAATGATATGAGAAGTGTGTTCCAATGCAGACCTCTAAGCCTTATCTGAGAGAGTCTTGGGGCAGCTGATGCACAGCCCAGGAAGCTCCATCTCTTATGAGCATTGCATTCTGATGTCATTGGTCCATGAAACACATTTTGACAGATACAAATCTAGAGGCATGTAATTCAGCCCAGACCACTAAATAAAAGCTTCACACAGAATTGTTCTGCTCAATGCAGTATGACATTAGGAAAAACTTTACCAGGTATTGCTTTTTGAAATAGTCCTTTAAGACATTTATTACATTCCCAGATTGAAGACCACCATCTTATACTGTGGGAGTTAGTGAAAACCTCATCAACTGTGGACACCACCATCATGTGTCATTCAAGATGGGATTATAGCTCAGATGGAAGAGTTCTAACATTTAATGTTTTGATGCATTCATTCACATTTGTTTTTCTTAAGAAAGCATAATTCTGGCCAGATGCGGTGGCTCACGCCTGTAATCCCAGCACTTTGGGAGGCCGAGGTGGGCGGATCATGAGGTCAAGAGATGGAGACCATCCTGGCCAACATAGTGAAACCTGTCTCTACTAAAAATACAAAAATTAGCTGGGTGTGGTGGCGGGCGCCTGTAATGCTAGCTACTTGGGAGGCTGAGGCAGGAGAATTGCTTGAACCTGGAAGGCAGAGGTTGCAGTGAGCTGAGATCATGCCATTGCACTCCAGTCTGGGTGACACAGCGAGACTCTATCTCAAAGAAGAAAGAAAGAAAGAGAGAGAGAGAGGGAAGGAAGGAAGGAGGGAAGGAGAGAAGGAGGGAAGGGAGGAAGGGAGGAAGGGAAGGAAGGAATGATTCCAATGGTTAGTCTCTTAAAATAAGTACTTCCACGGTGCCTTAAAGAACCTAAAGCCACAGAAATGAAAAGCAAAACAAAATTAAAAAAAAAAAAAAACTGCTACGAGTGAACTGAAGTTTCAAGTGTCCTGTTCTGTAAGGATTTGACTGAATGGTGCCTGTCCTAAGGGTCTGAAAGTGTTAATGTGCCTGAAAACAACAGAAGTTAGATTATACATTGGGGAAAAATTACTTTGATTACCTTAGATACTTCAAATACCTTAACACGTTCACACAAACATAGTAAAGTGTATATCCTTCAAGTGGGGTTTTCCATGGTTGAGAAACAACTACGGTATTTACTTAGCACCTATTATACTCATCTCCTTTCCTTCCCTCAAAGCTTCATTTAGTCCAATCAGTGAGATAAGATTTGTATCAATTACCGGACTACTTAAGCTTAATCAACCAAGAAAGACTGAAGAGAGTCATGAAGGAAGTGAGAGCTGAGAGGAGGAAGGGCATCTCAATCCTTGTGCAATTACAGCAATTATCTGTCAGGTGCAGAAAGGAAAGGCAAGTATAAGAGCAAAGAGAAGGTCACTACACAGGGTTGAGCTTGGGGTGCCTTTGCAGAGGTGCAGACACATTTCTGAGGCAACTCTCCAGATCTCATCTGAAAAAACAACTATATGATATGTATATATACCCCATTACTGTAGATTTGGCCCATTTTCTCCATTCTTACCCCATTATGAGGCTCGAATCATAGTTACAACCTGAGCCTTCATATGATTTGTTTCTAAGAATATGTAGTTCATAAAGAGATGTCTCAGAGCTTGGTTAAACATCTAATGTTTTTGCTTCTCCCCACTCCCACAACCAGTAAAGTTAAAATATGTTCTGTGGTTCCAACAGGTGAAACAGAGCTTTGAAGCTGTTATGCTGTATCTAACAATGAACCTATTTTATTTCTTAGTTATAGAAGTTTGCTCTCTATATACATACTCTTTAGGATAGGTAGATGCTATTGTTACTATTAGTTTGATCACTTTTTTCAGAGTTTTAAAAAATAATTAACCTGATTCTTGAAGATATGAATTAGAATGCTAAGGTAACAGACTTTTATAGGGAAATCTTCAGAAAATGTATGCAGAGAACTTATAATTTATGAGAGTCCCAATATTACATTCTTGACATTTCTTGAAGATGGGTTCTAAATCTTCTTGAACATTTTTTTTCTGTATTCAAAATTAGAGAATAATAAGTTGGGACCATCTGAGGGAAGAAGAGTTGTGAGCAGTGGAATCCAACCTGCTTTTTTCCTCATTTCTCTTCAATTTCTCTCAGTTGAAAACATCACCCTCCCCTATAGAGACCTCAAGTAGCTATTGACCAGAGGGGAGTCTCCACCTCCCTCGCCCTTAGAAAAGTATTCCTTTCTTTTTCTTCACTCTTGATTTTTCATTGCCTGAAGATATTCAACAAGGTGTTGTCTAATTTGAGCAATTGACAGTGAGGTGTGAATGTCAAATAGACCTATCCTTCCCCGCAGGTGTTTACATTTCTAAAATGTGGATTAGGCCAAAGGCAACACCCTGTTTCAGAATTTGTGGCTCATTGGTTTTTGTATGCTCTGTGGGATTTTCCTGCCTTCCCTCATAAACCAGATGACCCAGAAAACACAACACACATCATTCACACACAACACCCATGAGCCAATACCGTGGAATCCCTTTTCTTCCATAGCTTTTGGCATTACACCAATATATTCCCCTTACCTCTGCTCTCTCTCCTTTTTAAGTTACTCTTCATCCCTAGCAGAAAGTGAGTTGCCCTTCAGGAAAGACTTTTTCTGTAACAAATCTTTCCAACTGCAGAGGAAGGAGCCTCTGAGTATCTGACTATGATGAGTATTGTTACCGACATTCTGTGGCTAACTGGTTTTGTGACATTGGGCAGGTCATAAACTCTGGAGCTGTTTCCTAATCCATAAAAAGTGCTCTAATTCTAGAAATCGATTATTCTGGGAATCCCCTTATTCTGTTTATTGGCTTTGAGGCTCTTCCAATCCAAACAATTTCTCCCATAAGGCAGAGGAAATGAGCACTTTTACAAAAAGCAAGACATTTAGGACTGAAATGAGTTGTTGTAACAGCTAATTAGATTGTTGTGTATTTTGGATACATGTAATTAATGGACTCTCTTTTAAGAATAATAGAATAACTAAATTGGCAAAATGGACAAAAATAAAGCATACTTTGGTTTGCAGATGTTTGAATTTACATAAGATCGTAGTAACATTACCTCAACTATTATACCCCATTATAGTAAAATGCTAAGTATTATATTATGCAATGACAATAGAAATATCACCCAGACACCTCAGAAGTGTCATTAAAGATGTAGGCATTATATAAAAATATATAGATTTCTACTTGCCTTTTCAAATGCTTCAGGCAAAAGGCCAGCCCAAGACTGCACTATAAAGCTGCCCCCAACCCCAATCCCTCCTTTAATTCAGGAAGTGACTAGAGTTGTCATTGTAATTACAAATATGTTAATTTCTTGGCAAGGAAATTTTAAAAATTGTGATGATGCACAAACTAGCCTTGAAAATGTAAAAAAAAATCCATTGAAAATAACAAGTTAGTTTCATATAGCAAGTTACATGTTACTCTCTCCTTTTTAAATTATTTAAGAAAATACACTAAAATGTTCATCTTTTCTCTGCCAGGGAAAATGCCTCCTCTGTCATGGTAATTGACCCAATGTAAATACAGCCATAATAAAACAATTTTGTTTCCTGAGACTCATTTTCTTTCTCTCTTTGTGGGTACTTGACAGTCATGGATTTTGCAACCTAGTTAAATCACACCATTTTATTAGTCACAAGAAGGTAATGTGCATGCTTTCTTCCTTCCTTTTTTTAGGGTAAAAAGTATATACGTATATAAATTAAATATAAAGCCTGCCCTTCATCATGCAGCTGTCATGAAATGCCTCTGAAGGACTGTAGGTGTGTAGCTTTAAATTTCACAGTGCTACGGGATTCATATACACATACATCTCCATTCCTTCAGAAATTGCTGGCATTTTATTTTTTGTTTCTGCACATTGAATTTTTCTTTCTTCCCTTGATTTTCTTTTTCTGAAGACCCTGATTCAACACAAATGCCAGTTCTCAGCTAGAGGTCATTGTCAAGGCTGTTATTTAAAAAGCAAGCCTAGTAATCAGAACTTTGTTTCCTGGTCTTAAGCAACCTCAGAAGACAAACCCAGGAGGGATCATTTCTATTCCATTGGGTTGAAAGAAGCCTCGGAATGGAATATATTGTAAGATAATGTTCACTGGTTAAATTTATTGAAACTAAGTAACTGAGATGGTTAAGTTGTCAATTGAAAAATATCTCTGTATTGCTATGTAGGTCAAAAAAGACCAGAGTAAACATCAAATTAGATAAACAACTTGATTTCTGAGCAGAGTCACTCTCCTTCCTGCTTTCTGACCAATGGGATGAATCTCCCTTTGTGCATCCCTTTCTGAGACTGGGCAGGGCGGTTTCGTGTGAATTCCTCCAATTCTGGGTGCCTTTAGGGGAGAGGTCCTAGATACATGCTTACCTTACTGGCAATCTCTATATTGCTGTGAGTAGGAGTGTTTTTTGTTTGTTTGTCTTTCTCTTTAGTGAGGTACGCTACAAAAGAAAGACTTCTTACCTCGACACTAGGGACTGAACCTTCCTAGATAGACAGCTCCCTTTATGAATTTGTAGAAGGAAGGGGACCCCGTTGTTTCAATTGTCTGTGATTAAGGGAGCAGCTGTTAGATAATCAGCAAGACTGACTTCCAGATACGGAACAGGTGCAGCACACCACCCATCCCAAACTTGATTGGGTTGAAGGACTATAAAGGCCCAGAGCTGAGAGACTGGAGATCCAAGGTGACCTCAGCAAGTCTAGCCTCTAGTGCTGGCAAGGCTTGACCTCCCCAAAAGGTTCAAGTTTACCACTTTGGCCTTTGACTAGAAACCTTTTGTTTTTCAAAGATCTCAGTGACTCCCCCATCTACTTGACCCAAAAGGTATGTTAACTCTCTGGCTATCCTATTCACGGGAGAGAAGCTAAATATTATACACAGAGAAGGAAGAGTATGAATTTCGTATATGATAGAATTTTATAGGCAGAGACTCAGAAGATTTTTCTGAAGGCATACAAATAATTTGATATGTTTGGGACAATCAAATATCTACATAATATAGAAGAAATATTATGGTTTTAACTTTTATATTGCTTTGTGCTGAGCAAGAACATAGGAGCAAAAGTACATAGAAAATGGAAGATTGTGTTTTTTATCTTGCTGTGACTTCATAATGATCTATTTTGTTATTATTAACATGGAAATAATTGAAGAATTCAGCAGAGTTGTCACACAGGGTCTAGACAACATAATATAATTGCTAGACTTACACTTCTTGTTTTTAAATTATTTCAGAAACTAAATTGTAAACTAAATTGTAGGTCAGTCTATTCAGTAGACTGAAATGACTATAGGAACGCATCTTAATGACAGGCTAAGATCATATTCAGATCACCTGTAATTTAATAAAGGTGTATTCATTTTATGAAAGTATGGCCTCAAGCCTTGTTTCTACAGCTATTTTATTAGCATCGAAAATCAAACAAACGTATCTTTACCATCAAAGACAAGTGGTTTATATTTCAAAATTGTTTTAGGCAGAGTGCAAGAATTCACACTTTTAGAGCCGTCTCCAAGAAGGTCTCTGAATTAATTATATGTGTGGCTCTCCACTGGCAGAGTATCTGAGAGTATTTTGGATTCAGCTTGTGTATATATTTTTTTCTTCCTCCATTTCTTCTCATCATTTCTAAAGCTGTTTATGACTTGCTTTTTCTATTCTACAGCTATGCAAATCTAGTGGTCATTTCCCATAGTGTAATTATTGATTATCTTTATTTTTAAATTTTTAAAACATGGTCTTTTCCCTTCTTTATTAAAGTTATTTAAAAATTTTTCTTAACAATGGACTAAGCTATATATGTGCTTTTCAAACATAAATTCCTGCTATCCTACCAACTACTTTATGAGGCAAGTGCCATCATTAATTCCATTTCACAGATGAGGAAACTGAAAGATGGAGAATCCAGATAACTTGCCCTCAAGGTGAAGATGGGAACTAAACCCAGGAAATTGGATGCATGCTATGAACCACTGCACCACAAAATTTTCTACAGCTTCATACAGTGATACCCAAACTTGATTGTGCATGAGTATCACCTGAGTGTCTTGTTAAAGCTGATTGCTGATCTGCTTCTGTAGGTCGGGACTGGAGCCAGGGATTCACACTTCTAACAAGTTCCCAGGTGATGCTGATGCCGCTGCTCCAGACACTTTAAGGACCACTGATGTACGATAATACTGAGACTAGGAGCAATAAAGAACTAATTTATTAATATTGCTTAATTTTCATTATAAGAGTTAAAAATACTGGCTTTTAAAAATGGCAGCTTATTACAGCTCAAAATCTCTTTTTTGTTTAAAAGTTACCCCTGGATGTTTTAAAGACCATTTTTGTGAATTACTGGTCCATGTCTTTGCTTAAAAATGTAATGGGACTGAAAGTTTTTTTCATTGATTTTATTTAAAATTTTAAGCCAGGTGCAGTGGCAAGAGCCTCTAGTTCTAGCTACTTCGGAGTCTAAGATAGGAGGATCCCTTGAGACTAGGAGTTGGAGGCTACAGTGTGCTGATTGCACCCGTGAATAGCCACTGCACTGTATCCTGGATACATAGAGAGACACTGTCTCTAAAAATAAACAGGTACAGTGGCTCATGCTTGAAATCACATCACTTTGGAGGCCAAGGCAGGCAGATCAACTGGTCAGGAGTTCAAGACACCCTACTAAACAAGGTAAAATCCCATCTCTACGAAAGATACAAAAATTAGCCAGGTGTGGTGGCATACATTTGTAGTCCCAGCTACTTGGAAGGCTGAGGAACAATAATTACTTGGACCCAGGAGGTAGAGGCTGCAGTGAGCTGAGATCATGCCACTGCACTCCAGCCAGCCTGAGCAAAAGAACGAGAGACTGTCTCAAAAAAAAAAAAAAAAAAAAAGAGAGAGAGAATAAAATAAAATAAAAATTTAACTCACATTTTTAGCACATATTTTCCCGCTATACTCTTTGCCTTTATGTTTATAATATGTTGGGTATGCATTTTCAATTTTTGCAATGAAACTTACTTCTCTTTAGTTACTTTTTGGCCCAAAATGTCTTTCTTCATTATTAATCATATTTACTGTATTTTCAGTTAGTTGTTATCATTTATTTTAATTCCTTAAACCATTTGAAATTTATTTTGGTGTAAAGTGAAGTTCTCAATGATTTTTTTCTACTTTCATTTGCCTTCTGGTTTTCCCTAAACTATTCATTAAATGAATTAAATTCATTTTGTCTAAATAGACACAAGTCTCTTTCTGGACTGTGTATTTCATTGCATTCTATGATATGTTCTTTCTTTGTTATTAACATTGCTTTAATTAATGTACCTTTTAAATTTTATTTTTAATATTTGATAGGAAAAGCAATGCGTTACCTTCCCTTGTTACTTTTCTTTTTCATATCTGAGATTTTTTACATGAAGAAGTCAGACCACCCTCCTTTTCTCCAGAAAGCACCCAGGAAGCTACTTTTTGACAATAATGGTCACTTTTCTGAGAGTTTTGCACAAAAATCTGTAAGTGCAAACTTACTGCTATAATAACTACTTAGCATTGGAATAGCAGGAGAGTTACAGGTTCAGGGCATCATGACAGATGAAAATATACTCTATTCTTTTATTCTTTTCTGTTGCCTTTGCGTCAGCAGCTGGTAGAAGGACTCAGTGGTAACAATGGAGACAAAAAAAATCGATAGAAGCATCATATAAATATATATATATATATATATATACACACACACACACACACATATATATACACACACACGTATATACATACATATATATTCTTCACTGTAGGCTAACTAAGAGCTTTACTATTAAAGAGAAATGTAAGCACTGTGTAGGTTAGGAAAACAAAATAATGTACAGTTTTATAATGGGAAATGAAAATCTTTTTCATTGATTGAGTTATTAATAGAATGATTAAAATGGTTATGCTTAACATTCATTCATCTACAGATGAATGGATAAAGAAATTGTGGCATATATATAAGGAAATATTATTCAGCTTTTAAAAAGGAGGAGGTCCTGGGACTTTTGACAACATAGATGAACCCAGAAGACACTGTGTTAAGTCAAAAATACTGCATGACACTTATACATGAAATCTAAAAAAAAAATCAAATGCGTAGAAACAGAGTGGAACAGCAGTTATCAGGTGCACAGGGAGTGGGCAGGTTAGGGAGATATGGGTCAAAGGTTACAAAGTTGCCACACACACACACACACACACACACACACACAAAGTATGTGAAGAGATGGATATGTTCGTATTCTTGACTGTAGCAATTATTTTGCTGTGTGTATCAAAACATCATGTAAGGTACCTTAAATATATACATAATACATTAGTGTTTCAAATTATATGTAGAAAAACAAAAGATACTTGGCAGTGCCACAAAGAGTTTGTGGATTATTCTTCCACCCGAGATTAGACCCTTCAATAATGGAAGTCACTCATACAACTGCGGTTGTTTGTGAAATTAATATTTGAGTCATGCCAAACTCTAGGTGGAGTAATCCTATAAAGACACCTTGCTGCAAATGCACCCATGGTTTCTCTTCCTGCCTGATGTCCATTTGGCATCCACACTCTGTTGATAATTCCACTAAGCCTTATCCTACAGCATTGTGAATTTCAGATTTAGTGCCAAAAACGCTCTTTTAACCATGCTTTTAATTTAATTTGAAAGGTGGCGGATTGGACTCAAATTGCCTCTGAGTCTATATTTTACTGTTCTTGAATCTTCCGGTGTCCCCTCTGTACCTCCTTCCTCTCACATTTCTTAATTGCTGCTATTTTTTTTAACGTGGATATTTTTTTCTCAAAGCTGGTACTGTTTCTTCCTGAGAAGAAACAACATTGCCCTTGACAGTGCAAAATGAAAATAAAAGGAAAGGTCATGCTTTGCTCACTTCAGCTTGAGCAGAAAGAACATGTTTTTCTCAAACCCGCCAGCATCTCTGTGTTACCCCACATCATGCCTTGTTTGTTCACTCTTATCTCAAGTGGGTTAGGATGCTAAACCTTGGTTTTCACACACACCACAGGTTCAACACTGGAGGGGTAGGAAGCTAGAAGCTGCTACTTTTGCTTGGTGCTTCTTCCCCCAGAACCCCTGTTCTCCCCTATTCACAGCTATAGTGCTGTGGAAGAAAAAAATAATTTTCAAGGATGTAAAGGAACTAAGTTTACAAGGACATTAGGTTCAGGCTCTGTATCTTCTTTTTCTCCTTGCCCCGTGCCTCTGCTCCCATCACCCAGGTAGGTAGTCAATGCTTTGCACATAATTTGTGTGCAGTAAATGTTTTGTGAGTCATTTAAGAAGGCTGGTCCTCATTTAAGTCTACAAACCATTTTTATTCTAACTTTTTATCCCCACAGTTCCTCACCCTTAGTTGGCACTGAGTAGCTGCTTTTCCAAATGGAAATAAGGCTTAAGTGAGAAATTGAAAAGGACAAGAAATCCTATTTGTAAAACAAATGAAAACCATCTCCCTCTTATTTTATCAGTTTTTAAGAAATATGCCCTTGCTTAGAGTATCTTTTTTTTTTTCCTATTTCAGCAGGGAACTTGTCTGAATAAGGGAAGATTTTAAAGCGAACTAATGTTTAGCAACGTTTGACCCTTTTCTGGGTCTTGGGTGAATACTAAATGAGAATTTCAAGAATGATCAGGTTGAAGAGTCAATGTTGAATATATGGGTATTGGGTGGGCAGACACTTAGTACATAATAGAGGATAAAATAGTGCCAGTAAATGCCAAAGAGCAATAATAAGTCCATATTTTCCCCTAACTTTAAATTGCTGCACATGCCATAATGGAGAACCAATCCGCTAACCCTTAGGGATAAATACTAGGTGCTAGGCCCAGCTTTTAAGGATTCAGTATGACTTTATTCCCAGTAATTAGTTAACTTACTTGGCCTGAACATGTCAAGATAAATTAAAACCAATGATTTGGATTTGTCCAGTAAATATATACTTGAATGCCTAAATTCCACAAGAGCCCCTCTTTCTTGGTGTTAGAAAACTGGTGGAGGCAAAAGGAACCATATAAATTAATAATCAAGTTTCTCCTGGCTGCTAGAAACTTCTTAGCTTCCCTGCTGTTATTATATACGTATTCTAATAATAAAAGAAAGTATTGGTCTGTTCTATTCCCTTAGAGAAGTTATTTGCTGCTATCATGTTTAAATAAATAAAGACAAGTATAACAAGTAACTAACATTTATTGATGAATGAATACTATATGATAAATTTTGGACATAGCATTTATGTAAAATATCTTATTGAATATTTACAGCTGTTCTAGGAGATTTTCATTATTATTTGTGTCTCTATTTTACATATGGCTAAATGAAGCTATAAAGGGCTAAGTCACCTTTTGAAAGTCTCTCAGTAAATGATGATGCTGGGATCCCAAGTCAGGTCTGTTGCATTCCTGGAGCCCAAAATCTGTTGAGGAAATTCATATTTCTTTTGGCCTCTACTGAAGAGTGGGTTTGATTTTTATCCCCTATAAATCATGAGAATAGTTAACATTTCTTATAAGCAAACTTTTGAGGGTTAACAAATTTGATGTTATAATAAACATTTCTGGCTGGGCACAGTGGCTCACAGCTGTAATCCTAACACTTTGGAAGGCCAAGGTGGGGAGATCACTTGAGTTCAGGAGTTTGAGACTAGCCTTGACAACATGGCAAAAACCCGTGTCTACAAAAAAAAAAAAAAAAAAAAAAAAAAAAAAATTATTCGGTTGTGGTGGCGTGCCCCTGTAGTCCCAGCTACTTGGGAGGCTGAGGCAGGAGGATTGCTCAAGCCCAGGAGGTTGAGGCTATAGTGAGCCAAGATCGTGCCACTGCACTCCTGCCTGGGTGGCAGAGTGAGACCCTGTCTCAAACCAAAACCAAACTAAAACAAACAAAACACAAATATTCCTCACTTTAAATGAGACAGAAAAATGAAGACATTTTCACCAGTTATTTAGTTTGTGGTGTTTTAACAAGCATGAGTAGGCTACAACTGATTCGTGTTTTGCCTTGAAATCCCAGGCCAAGGAATTATTTTATTCTAGACCTGGAGAGTCTCACACATCTGTAAACATTTCTCACTTAAAAATCTAGTCTTTGATTGTCTTAGGCAGTATAAAATGGAATTAAAAAACACTCTCTGTACATTCTTATACCTATATTGGTTTGTCTTTTATATGGCTCTTTCTTTAACTAATATTTTATTTGCTTAATTAATATGAAACCTCTCCAATATTGTTTGCAAATTTAAAAAAACAATGGTGTGATTATCTTGGCAATTTGCTATGTGTATTTCTAGCATGACAATTATAATTTTTAATGAGTGTTTTGCAATATTAGATATTTGGGAAAAATTCCAAAAAGTTCAAAGAACAAATTAGAAATACACAAGATTATATCTTGTGTAAATATACATACTAAAAATTAAATGCCAATGTAATAGTGACCTAAAAAATGTCCATTTAGTTTCTTCTCCCAAATTCTAAAATTAAATTTCTAGAGTAACAATTCTGGAAGTTTCTGTAAGTTGGATGATTTTTTTCCAACAAAACTCCCGGCCAGGCACGGTGGCTCATGCCTATAATTCCAGCACTTTGGGAGGCTGAGAAAGGTGTGGATCACGAGGTCAGGAGATGGAGACCATCCTGACCAACATGGTGAAACCCCATCTCTATGCCATTATTCCAGCTACTTGGGAGGCTGAGGTAGGAGAATCGCTTGAGCCTGGGAGGCAGAGGTTGCAGTGACCCGAGATCACGCCACCATACTCCAGCCTGGCAACAGAGTGAGACTCTGTCTCAAAAAAAAAAAAAAATCCCTTAAAAGTTATTAAAAATGTTTTCCAGCTTTATTGAGATGAAGTAAAAATTGTGTGTGTGTATATATATTAAATGATATATATTATACATAATTATATATATCATTAAATATATTATATATTATAATATAAAAAATATATTGTGTATGTATACATATATATTATTATGTATAAAAATATATATATATACACATACACAATATATATTTTTTGAAGGCATGCAATGTGATGATTTGATGTATTTGTGCATTGTGAAATGATTACTACAATCAACACTAGGATTTTAACAAGATAAAATGCCTAAATTTCTAAATATCAAATGAAAAATGCCTCTCTTTCTTTTCACCAAAAGTGCATCTGAAGCATTTTTAATAAATCGATGTGAACACTGTCTTTGTAGACACGCTGGCACTGGGGAGCCGTGCATTTGGTTAGTAAGCAGGGGGTAAGGATGAAGAATGAGGGAAGAATAGTACGCTTTTGTAGACACGTTGCTGTAGTGATTAATATCAGGAGAATGCTGCTAGGAGATTTGGAAGTTCCCTTGGTGAAAGCCGTGTTTGGTTTAGATACCACTAAATTAGGATAATTTCCAAAAATCAGTAAAATAGATGAGATATGATAAAAACAAACTGCAAGACTCCGGGTATGATAAAACGTACTATTCTGTTATTGTTGTCTCCATGTGTGTTTCTCCCTCTCTCTCTCTTTTTTTCTCTCTCTTTGCGTGTGTGTACTCTTTTTCCTCTATTTTAATTTGAGTTGAAATACTTGATGCCAAAAACAATGAATATGGGAAGTAGGCTTTGAAACAAGTCTAAAAGTTTAAAATCTTTTTTTCCTATTATATCTGAACCTAAAACTAATGGAAGTGAAATAAATAATACTGATTTACACTCATGATTTTGGAAAACCTAAAACCAGTATTTATAGTGAAAGCCTGAATAGTGAAAACTCAGATGATTGACATTTAGGTTTACTATTATAATGATTATTATTATACTTTAAGTTCTGGGATACATATGCAGAATGTGCAGGTTTGTTACAGAGGTACACACATGCCATGGTGGTTTGCTGCACCATCAACTCATCATCTACATTAGGTATTTCTGCTAATGCTATCCCTCCCCTAATCCCTCATCCCCCAACAGGCCCCAGTGTGTGATATTCCCCTCCCTGTGACCATGTGTTCTCATTGTTCAATTTCCACTTAGAATGAGAACATGCAGTGTTTGGTTTTCTGTTCCCCTGTTAGTTTGCTGAGAATTATGGTTTCCAGCTTCATCCATGTCCCTGCAAAGGACATGAACTCATCCTTTTTTATGGCTGCATAGTATTCCATGGTGTATATGTGCCACATTTTCTTTATCCGGTCTATCATTGATGGGGATTTGGGTTGGTTCCAAGTCTTTGCTATTGTGAACAGTGCTGCAATAAACATAACTGCATGTGTCTTTATAGTGAATGATTTATAATCCTTTGGGTATTCTATACACCCAGTAATGGGATTGTTGGGTCAAATGGTGTTTCTGGTTCCAGATCCTTGAGGAATTGTCACACTCTCTGCCACAATGGTTAAACTAATTTACACTCCCACCAACAGTGTAAAAGTGTTCCTATTCTCCAAGAAATGGTATCTAAAACTTAAGACATTAGTGCACAAATGTCTGCCATTTATAACAGAGCTGAATATCTTCTTTAGATTAATGAACAAAGATACTTTTGAAGCTTGACTTCTCAGGTCAAAAATTTGTCATAGTCTTTTGATGACTTTTTTACTTCTAGGAATATTGTTTTTAAATTCTAATTTTTACATACATTGACTCTTTTCATATCTTTAAGTGAATATAATGGAATTATTTCATCTTACCTTTAATTTTACTATTTCAGACTTCTTTTTCACCAACTTTATTGAGGTACAACTGACAAATTAAATTGTACATATTTAAGGTGTTTAACATGATTTTTTGATATTATACACAAATGTGAAATTACTAAAATCCATCTAATTAACATATCCATCACCTCACATAGTTACCTTTGTATATACATGTGTGTGTCTGATGATAACATTTAGGAGCTACTCTCTTAGCAAATTTGAAGTAAAAAATACATTATTATTAACTATAGTTACCATGCTGTACAATAGATCTCCAGAACTTGTTCATCCTATATAACTGAAACTTTGTGCCCTTTGACCAACATCTCCCCATTTTCCCACAACCCCAGTACCTGGCAACCTATATTCTACTTCTACTGTCTGCTTCTATGAGTTTGACTTTTTCAGATTTCATCTACAAGTGATATCATGCAGTATTTATCTTTCTGTGCCTGGCTTATCTCATAACATGCTCCAGTTTCATCCATGTTGTCACAAATGACAGGATTTCCTTTATTAAGGGGGAATAATATTCTATCATATCTATCCATTACGATCTCTATTTTTCTGTATCTATTGATTTGTCTGATATTTTTCTTATCCACTTTTCTGTCAATAGACAGGTTGATTCTTAGCTGTTGTGAATAGTGTTCAGTGAATATGGTGGTGCAGATGTCTCTGTGATATACTGATTTCATTTCCTTTGGTATATACTCAGTAGTGGGACTGCTGGATCATTTGGTAGTTCTATTTTTAATTTTTTTTGAGGAAGCTTCATACTGTTTTCCATAATGACTGCAATAATTTACATTCCCACCAACAACAATGTGCAAGGGTTCCCTTTTCTCCACATCTTCACCAACATTTGTTATCTTTTGTTGTTTTGATAATATACATCCTAATGTGTGAAGTGATGTCTCACTGTGGTTTTAACTTGCTTTTCCTGATCTTTTGTGATGTTGAGCAGTTTTTCTTCTAATTGGCCATTTGTTTGTCATCTTTTGAGAAATGTCTAGTCAGATCCTTTGCCCATTTTTTTGTTTTTCTGCTATCAGATTTTTTAGTTTCTAACATATTTTGCATATTAATCCCTTATCAGCTGTGTGGTTTATAAATATTTCCTCCACTCCCTAGGTTGTCTCTTCCCTCTGTTGATGTTCCCTTTGCTGTGCAGAAGCTTTTTAGTTTGGTGCAGCTCCATTTGCCTATTTTTGCTTTGTCGGCTGTGCTTGTAAGGTCATATCCAGAAAATCATTGTCTAGACCAATATCAGTAAGCTATTTTGCCCATGTTTTCTTTTAGTACATTTATGATTTCAGGACTTACATTTAAACCTTTAATCCATTTTGAGTTGATTTTTGTGTATGTTGTAAAATAAGGATTCAGTTTCATTTATTTGCATATGGATAGCCATTTTTCCTAACACCATCTCCTGATTCCTTTTTCAAAGATTAATTGACTGAACGTTATATGTGGGTTTATTTCTGTGCTTTCTGTTCCGATCCATGTATTGTTGTTTATGCCAGTACCATGCTGTTTTGATTACTATAGCTATATAATTTAAAATCAGGAACTATGCCTCCAGCTTTGTTCCTTTTCCTTAAATTTGCTTCATGGCCTTTGGTGGTTCCATAAAATTTTTAGGACTGTTTTTTTTTCTATTTCTATTAAAAATGCCATTGGAATTTTGATAGGAATTACACTGAATCTGTAGATCATTTAAGGTAATATGAACATTTTGACAATACTGATTCTTCTGATCCATAAAAGGAAATATCTTTTTATTTATTTGCCTTGTCAGATTTTTGTATCAGTGCTTTATTGTTTCATTATACAGATCTTTTATCTCTTTGGTTAAATTTACTCCTAAGTATTTTATTCTTTTTTATGCTATTGTGAATGCAATATTTTTAAAATTTCTTTTTTTAAAAAACCATCTTTTTAGATAGTTCATTGTTTATGTATAGACATGCAACTGAATTTTGTATGTTAATTTGTATCTTATAACTTAACTAAATTTATCAGCGATAACAGTTTTTTTGGTGGAGTCCAGGGTTTACTCTATATGAGATCATGTCATCTGCAAACCAAAAAGTTTACTTATTCCTTTCTGATATTGATGTTTTTATTTCTTTTTCTTCCTTTATTGATTTGGGTAGGAATTTCAGTGCTATGCTGAATAGAAGTAGTGAGAGTGGGCAGCCTTGTCTTTTTCCTGATCTTGGAGGAAACATTTTCAACATTTTACCATTCACTATACTATTAGCTATGGGCTTTTCATATGTGGTCCTTATTGTGTTGAGATACATTCCTTCTGTACCCAATTTTTTGAGAGTTTTTAATCATAAAAAAATGTTAAATTTTGTCAGATGCTTTCCATGCATTTATTGAGATGATCATACGACTTTTATCCTTTATTCTGTTACTATGGTGTATCACATTGATTGACTTGCATGTATTGAACCATTCTTGAATCTCAGGTATAAATTCCATTGATCATGGTCCTGTTGAATTTGGTTTGCTAGCGTTTCATTGAGAATTTTTGTGTCTTATGTTTATCAGGATATTGGCTTATAATTTTCTTTTCTTGTATTCTTATCTGGCTTTAGTATCAGAGTAATGCTGGTCTTATAAAATGAGTTTGGAAGTGGTTCATTCTCATTAAATTTTTATAAAGTTTGAGAAAGACTGGTATTAGTTTTTCTTTAAGTGTTTGGTGAAATTCACCCATGAAACCATCAAGTCCTGGGATTTTCTTTGTTGGGAGATTTTTGATTACTACTTCAATTAATAGTACTTCAATTTCCTTCCTCGTTATTGGTCTGTTCAGATTTTCTATATCTTCTTCTTCTTTTTTTTTTTTTTTTTTTTTTTGAGATGGAGTCTCATTCTGTTGCCTAGGCTGCAGTGCAATGGCACGATCTCAGCTCACTGCAACCTCCGCCTCCCAGGTTTAAGTGATTCGCCTGCCTCAGCCTCCTCTGAGTAGCTGGGACTATAGGTGCATGCCACCACATCCAGCTAATTTTTTTGTATTTTTGTATTTTTGGTAGAGATGGGGTTTCACCATGTTGGTCACGCTGGTCTCAAACTCCTGACCTCACGTGATCCACCCACCTCAGCCTCCCAAAGTGTTGGGATTACAGGCTTAAGCCACCATGCCTGGCCTTCTATTTCTTCTTGATTCGGTTTTGGTAGGTTGTATGTGTCTAGAATTTATCCATTTCTTCTAGATTATCCAATTTGTTGATATACAACTGTTCATAGTATTCTCTTATTATCCCTTATATTTCTGTAGTATCAGTTGTAATATCTCTTATTTTATTTATCTGAATCTCCTCTCTTCTTTAGCTAAAAGTTTGTAATTGTATTTATCATTTCAAAAAGTAACTCTTAGTTTCATTGACTTTTTTCTATTGTTTTCTAGTCTTGATTCCATTTATTTCTGCTCTGATCTTTGTTATTTCCTTCCCTCTCCTAAGTTTGTGCTTAGTCTTTTTCCTTTTACTTGCTCCTTCAAGTATAAAATTAGGTTGCTTAAGATCTTTCTTTTTTTTTTTTTTTAAAGTAGGCATTTATTACTATAAACCGTCCTCTTAGAACTTATTTTGTTGCATCTTCTAAGTTTTTGTAGATGGTATTTTCATTTTCATTCATTTCAACATATTTTCTGGTTTCCTTTTTGCTTTATTTTTTGGCCCATTGGTTGTTCAATAAGTTGTTTAATTTCTACATATTTGAGAATTTTCCAATTTTCTTCATATTACTGATTTATTGTGTTATATTTTTGTGGTCATAGAAGAGAAGACATGATTTCAATTTTCTTAAATATAGTAAGAGGCCAGATAGCAATAGCTCATGCCTGTAATCACAGCACTTTGGGAAGCCAAGGTGGGAGGATCACTTGAGGTAAGGAGTTCTAGACTAGCCATGGCAACACAGTGAGACCCTGAATCTACAAAAAAATTTAAAAACATTAGCTGGGCAAGGTGGTACACAGCTATAATCCCAGCAGCTTCTCAGGAAGCTGAGTTGGGAGGATTGCTTGAGCCCAGGAGTTCTAGGCTATAGTGAGCACCACTGCACTCTAGCCTGGGCAACAGATGCAACCCTCTCTCTAAAAACAAATAAAGAAATAAGTAAAAATTAAATATGGTAGGACTTGTTTTGTGGCCTAATGTATTATCTATCCTGGAGAATGGTCTGTGTGCACTTGAAAAGAATGTATATTCTGCTGTCACTGGATAGAATGTTCTATATAAGTCTGCTAGATTTGTTTAGTTTATAGTGTTTTTCAAATCTTTTGTTTCCTTACTGAGTTTCTGTCAGGATGATCTATTCATTGTCAAATGTGAAGTACTAAAATCTGCTACTATTATTATATTACTGCTTATTTCTTTTGGTTCTGTTAGCATTCATTTTACATATTTAGGTGCTCTGATGTTGGGTAAACATATTTATATTGTTATATACTCTTGCTGAGTTGACCCTTTTGTCATTATATAATGATCTTCTTTGTCTCTTTTGACAGTGTTTAACATCTTCATTGTGTGATGTAAGCATAGTCATCCTTGTTCTCCTTTTGTTACCATTTGCATGGAATTTCTTAATCCATATCTTCTCTTTCAGACTGTGTGCTTCCTTAAAGCTAAAGCAAATCCCTTGTAGGCAGCATATAGTTAGATCTCATACTTTTTAATCCACTCTTTGTCTTTTGATCAAAGAATTTAGTCTATTTACACTTAAGATAATTATAGGTAGTAAGGACCCAGTACTGCCATATTGTTAATTGTTTCTATTTTGCAGTTATTTTATCCCATTCTTCCTCCCTTGCCATCCTCTTGTGATTTGATGATTGTTTTCTGAGGTGATATGTTTTGATTAATTTACCTTTTGTTTATCTACTTATGGATTTTTTCTTTGTGGTAACATGAGGCTTACATAAAACCTCTTATAGTTATAATGGTTTACTGTAAGCCTGTAACAATTTGACTTTGACTGCAAATAAAAAATCTGTACTTTAATTTCTCTCTCTCCATGTTTTATGTTATTAATATCACAATTTACAACTTTTCATATTGTGTATCCTTTAACAAATTATTGTAGCTGTAGTTATTCAGTACTTTTGTATTTTAACTTTTAAGGTAAAAGTGATTTGTGTGCCACCATTACAGTATTAGGGTATTATGAATTTTGACTATACTGTTAACTTTACAATGAGATTTAACTTTCATGTATTTTCATGTTGTTAGTTAGCTTTCTTTTATTTTTACTCAAAGAACTCTAACATTTTTTGCAAGGTAGTTCTAGTAGGGGCTAACATCCTCAGTTTTTGTTTATCTAGGAAGGTCGTTATCACTCCTTCATTTCTTAAAGATAGCTTTTCTGGGTATAATGTTATTGGTTGACAGTATTTTTTCCCCCACCAGCACTTGAGTACATTATCGCACTCTTTCCTGGCCTGCAAAGTCTCTACTGAGAAACTGCTTGTAATCTTATGGAGCTTTCCTTGTATGTAGCAAACCACTTTTCTCCAGATGCTTTCAAAATTCTTTGTGTTTGACTTTTGAAAATTTGATTATAATGTATCTTGGTGAAGATCTCTTTATGTTTAATCTTTTTAGGGTTCTTGGTATTCATGGGTATGAATGTTTATTTCCCTTTCTAGATTTGGGAAGTTTTCTGATATTCTTTTTAAACAAGCTTTCTTCTTCTTTCACCATATCTGCTTCCTCTGAAACCCCCATTATATGTATATTGATTAGCTTCATGGTGTTTCATATTTTCCGTAGGCTTTCTTCCCCCCTTTTTATCCTTTTTTCTCCTTCTTGATCCTCTGACTGAATAATGTCAAGCCTCTTTTCAAGCTTGCTGATTCTTTCTTCTATTTGATTGAGCCTACTGTTGAAGCTGTCTATGCAATTTTTTCAGTTCACTTATTGTGTTCTTCAGCTCCAGAATTTTTGTTTGATTCTTTTTTATGGCTTCTGTCTCTCAGTTGAACTTCTAATTTTTTTCAGATTTGGGTTAGTTGTCTGTGTTCTCCTTTAGCTCACTTAGCTTCTTTGTTAGAAGATTATTTTAAATTATTTTTCAAGCAATTCATAGATTTCCATTTCTTTAAAGTCAGTTACTTGTACTTTATTTTGCCCCTTTGGTAGTGTCATATTTCTCTGATATTTGGTTTGTTGTGGCTTTGAGATGGTGTCTGTGCATTTGAAGACATAAGCATATCTTCCAGTCTTCAGACTGGCCTGGCCATAGTAGGGAAAGCCCTTCATTGGTCAGCCTGACCGGAGATTCTGAAAAGGTCAGCTGGAAGGCTCCATGGATGGGCATGGTGCGGAAATCCCTGGGAGGGCTGGCCTGATGTTTTGGTCAGGGGACAGATGAGCCTGTCATCGTCTTGCCATATAAGGCCTGACTTGGTATTTTGGACCATGAGAGTAAACCTAGAACTATGGTCCATTGGTATGGGCCTGGTGGCTGGGTCTGTGGAGGATGGCCTAAACCTGAATCCTCAGAAACCAGCCAGGCACTGGGGTAGGCTTTTGGCCTGAGTTCATGGGGCTTATCCTGTGCTGGTTTAATGGCACCTGGGTCTACTAGGGCAGTCCTGAAACAGATCTGCGTGGGCAGACCCAAAGCCTGGGTCTGAAGGGGTCAACTTCACGCTAGAGTTCACTGAAGCAAGTGCTGGAGTCTACTGTGAACTCAGGTGCTCACTTCACTATTCTTCCCTCACATAGAAGTTTTCTTTCTCCATGGCATGCTGTACAGGCTTGGAAGGGGATGATATGGGTGGGTAATATAAAACTGTCCTTCATACCCTCTTCAATGTATGTGTTCTTATTTCTGTGCTCTACTCAGGCACTATATTTCTTAGCTCTTGTGAAGATATTTTTGTTGCGTGTGAATAGGTTGTTCGAACTGATGTGTCTGTGAGGAAATGAGCACTGGAAACTGCTATTCCACCATCTTGCTGATATCACTTTGTTTTCAGATTTCTTTTAAAATGTGAGGATTCCTCAGAATTTCACCTCTTTTTCACTATGTTGACATATAGGACGATAACCAGATGCACTCAAGTTTGCCTCTGGCATCACAGCAGTTTCCCTTCAGTGACAACCTTCACAACATTGTTAGTTATGACGATTTTCCTTACTAGGAAACAAATGTAGATACACTAGTAAGTTTTATTCTGGTTTGGCTACATGAAATTTACTGATAACAAGTTTACTCTGGATATGGATTCTCATATTTTCAAAAGTTTTACATAAAATATACCATGCATCCTTACAACTCATTGAAATTTAGAATCTGATGTTTGTTTATATATAAAAATGCCAAAATGTTATATTATTTATCAAGTTTTATGAATTCATTCATATCTTTACATCATTGCGAGTAACTTTTCTTGGGTTCTGATTATTCTGGGTTTCAGCAAAATAATGTACTTGCTTAAATATATGCTTATTTAAAATATAATCACACGTTGCTTAACAATGAAGATACATTCTGAGAAATGGATTATTAGACAGTTTTGTCATTGTCCATACATCATAGAGTTACTTGCACAAGCCTAGATGACATAGCCTACTACATGCCTTGGCTGTGTGTTAATAGCCTTTTGCTCCTAGGCTATCAACCTGAATAGCATGTTACTGTACTAAATGCTGTAGGCAATTGTACTACAATATTAAATATTTGTATGTCTAAACATAAAAAGTACCACCATTGCATATGTGGTCTATCACTGACTGAAATGTTATGTAATGTATGCCTATACTGGGAAAGGGATTGAGAATGTAAACAGAATATATTTTCCAATTTCCCCAAAGACATAACATATCTGTAACAAAGATATAATAGTCATAACAAAAAATATGAGTTTCTTTTAAAATCAAGAGTCTCTATCTTACTTCTTCGCTATTCCTAAGATTTCTCATCATGTTGATTTTTCAAAATCTTACTTCCCATCTGTGAGTATTTGAAATGTAAGTCTTCATCTTTTAAGATGTCTTAAACTCCGTTGCCTTCTAGTGATTTGAGAAGTAATTGATTAGAGAAAACAGAGAATGATGGATCTGTGGAAAAATTAGAACTTAAGTCATACCTAAAAACATTTTAATTAAAATATTTACTTGGAAGGTTGCTGATGAAGGAAAATACATTTGGGGCCCAGATTCTGCCTACATGCCACTACTTGGCAATCCATGGTTTTTATTTGTGTAGGCTCTTGGATGATGATGTTTAAGAGCTGGAAAAATGGCATTATGTGCAGGAGAAAGACTTATGCAAAGGGTAGATGATGATATGGAGGTCAGAGGGCAGAAATGGATACTGGCCACCAGAGTTGTCTGGTTAGAGATGTAAAATGGTACCTTAGATAGGCAGGCTCAGAGGGTAGAAATAGACAACCAAGTTTGGTGGGTTTGACTGAGGAAACATATGAATTAGTACAAAACTGATATGAAAACTAAGGTGTCTAAGATGGTTTGGAGAACTCTGTGAATTGGCTGCCTCAAGAAAGCTATGGCCCCTTCCCTTTCCTGGCACTACCTGATCTTTTGATTCAGAAGTCCTCAGACTTTTGATCCAATCCTCAGAAAAGTGCAAATGTGAGCCTACAACACTCTGTTCATTTTGAAATAAATGGAGGAAGCAGCATCTCATGGTAGTCAAGTGTTTGACTGTAGTGCCAAACAGAAACAGGAGCAAATCTTGACCCTCTTTGAATGCAGTACATTGAACATAGCATACAACAAATGAGAGCTACTATTCTCATTATTTTTGGGACTGTGCTGCTATTCTCATTGCTACTGGGACCGTTTGAATTTTCAGAACTTAGTAGCTAACATTGTAGCTAGTGCAGCAGATGCCTGGGGCACAGTGCACCCCCTGCCCTTCAGCTCTGAGGCTCTCATTCCCAGCTCTTCAAGTGTTGCTTGCTGAAGGCTCACAGCTCAGCCTCTCCCCAGGACTGGTCCTCAGCTCCGGGAATCTGCCTTTTTCAAGTTATACTTTCTCCCAGGGCCAGCCCATATCCAGCAACTGTCCAATTCCTGGATTCAGTGTCCTAGCCCCTTGCCTTTATTTAGGATCTCTGAAAGATCATCCTAGCTTCAGCTACATAATTGTATGAGTCCAACATCTCCCTCTGTCCTGTTCTGCTTCTCCGCACTTAAAGTTTTTTGCTCTTGAGAGCACATTCAAAAAAACTCCTGCTGACAAAATCCCTTCTAGAATTTGTTTCCCTGTTAAACTGACCTGTGACACATGATATAATAATAATACCAAGGCAGATGCAAATATAGACATAAGAAAGGGAAGTTATTCTGCAGATTCCTAGGTGAGCCAATTCCCATAAGCATTTCCTGCTCTGTTGAGGAGGCTTGAGCAATAGTAAGATGGGCTGAGAATGAGGACAGACAAGGTTGAAGAACTGGATGTAGAAGGTCAAAGTATGTCTGGGTAGGAGAAATCTTTATAGTTTGTAGCTTAGGAAGATAATGGAACATCATGGCCTAGCTTGGAGGTGCTCTATTGATCAGCTGGATGCTGACCATATTGTTTCCAACATGGCACGGGGGAAAGGGAATCAAGAAGGTTTCGTTCGACTTTGGCACCTCCTTGCTGAGATACCCATGTCTGACATTGGCTTCCTTATCTGTGAGCTGGGAATTGTGTCTACATTGCCTATCTCCAGATCAGATTTGATATATAAAGGTATTCTAGAAACCCCAATGGGCAATTTGGACATGAGAGTAGAATAAAGTGATTGAAGGTATAGGCTTTGGAGGCAGACAGATATTCACGCTTTGCATTTAGTGTTTGTGTCACCTCAAGCAAGTTGATGAACCTTGTTTGCAACCCTCACCAATTTCCTCCACCCTCACCAATTTTACATGTAAGGAGTTGATGAAGTTTCCTTACATGTAAAATTAGTGAGGGTGGAGGATATTTCCTCATAGGGTTTTTGCAAAGTTTTAATTAGATAATACGTGTGGTGAATATATGCAATGTATGCCTGCCACATACATTCTAAATAGAAGATAGATTTTTATTATTATTAAAAATAACCTTTAAAATTATACATTATTATACAAATAAGCTTGAGCATGTGAGGTTGGATTGACACTCAGGAAATTTATTTGTGACACCCACCAGCTGTTGTCTCATGTGGAAGCCCCTGCAGCTGCCGTGGTAGCCACAGGTTCTGAGATCCAGTGGATCTTCCATTGTGGGGAAGGTCACTAATACCACTCTAGATCCAAAGTGGCCAAAAGCTACAGCGCCACCTGGCGCTCTGTGCAGAATTAACCACTGAGTGCAGGTCTTCCAAATGGCTAATTGAATTACAAGCTGGGGGTTGAATTTGAGATTGGAATTTCCAACACTGGCTCTTCAAACTCTATGATTTGACCTTATTTCTCAGACTGATTCTTTTAGGTTCTTGCTGTTTTCATTTGATCTCCATCTAAGATTTATGAGTTTTGCTGTTAAAATTGTAGCTCTCTTTACATCTTCTCAAGGGGACAGGAAGTATAAAATATAAGGGAAATTGTGTCAAATTATTGTATCAGTGCTTGGATATTGATAAAATAATATGTAAATATAAATGTATAAATATATAATATAAATATAAATGTGTACATATATAAACATAAATATATTTATTTTATTTTAAATATAATTAAATATAAATACATAGTTATATGATAAATATAAATATTTATGTATTATAAGAGAGAGAGAGAGAGAAGGAACATTTGACTCACAGAGTGAGATTAAAAAATAATATCAGCAGCAACTTGAAATGCAAAATCCCCAAATATGAAAATGTAAAATTGTAACCCTGAACCTATTTAAGATAAAGAGCAGTGATTTGATAAAAAACAACCACCAAACTTTGAAAACACTCTCTGAGAACAGTCATGTTTATCTGAGAGAACTGTAGGTTTTTAAACATTGTCTAGACTAAATACTGGACATAAAATATATGAACAGTGTGACCAGCTTTTCTCCCCCCTTTTCCCCTATTCCACACAGAACAATGTATTTTGAATGGTTGAAACTCTTAGTATTGAAATACAGTTTCACATTAAAATAAAGTGGTTGTTTGAAGGTAGCATTGTAGGACATTTTTTAAGACTCCGTTTCTCTCTGTTGCCCTGGTATTGCTAAGAGCTCATAATAGGAAAATATTTCATAGTTCTGGTGGCTTTCTTGCAAAAGCAGAGATGCCACATTTTACAGTAGGGAGCTGGCTACATGTGGCAAGTTTGTCCAGCCTCAGCTTGAAGTCCTTCTCAAAACTTCTGTGCTCTCTGGTTGGAAATAACGCTTCCTCCAAGAGATCAGTTGTCTTCGTGTTTTCATTAATATGTACCTTTATATGTAATTCAGTAGGAGAATTCTTAGATGTAAATGCAGCATTTTCTTCTTGGCTTCCGTCGTAGCAAACAGTAGCAGGGTAGGCTTTCATGTTTTTCACAATAATAATCTTTAATCATGTAGCAGTGATATTTTTTAAATCTACCAGTATATTTTATGTCACTGTTCTTAACTTTTCTCTGCATTTACAAAACCTGGACTGTGGTGTAATTCTTTTTGACTCCTTTTCTCCTCCCTGAGGGACCAAACTCATCTTTTCAGCTTGCATCCACAGCTAGTCAGCAGGACAGCTGGTACACATGACGAGCACAGTGGAATTTATTAAATAAGTGAATCAAATAATCAGCAAATCAATCTGGTCAAGATTAGGTTAGGGTAAGAGTCTGACTACCTAAATACTAGTCATGATTCTGCAACTCTTCAGCCTCCATTCCAGTTTCTAGATTTCTGGCATATTCCCTCACCCCCACATTCTTTAGTTTCCTTGTTCACATCCAAGTTAATGATGTTCTTTGTGTACTTGGCAGGTTATTTTTGAGAACTGAAATGAGAAATACACATAAAATATGAATAAATTCAAGGTCTATACAGATATAAGGTCAAAGGTATTTTCATTACTTTACTATCTGATCATTGTCTTCTGCAACATGATATCCATAAATAGAGGAAGAAAAAGGTGTCAGGGAAAAACCAACAAAAGTTCTGCTTGAAACTATTCAAATGTGGTCTTGATTTAGAACTCAAAGGTTAGAAGTGCCACAATAAGCTGTGCCATTTTTCCACTAATTGTATTGATTGCTTCGTTCTCTGTATTGTGATTATTACTTTGGAGTATTGGACTCTAATGATTACTCTGGAGTAATTATTACAGCGCCATCCCTGCACCTCTGTGTTATTCACATAATCCTTTATCTGAAAGTCCAAGGACCCCAGCTTTGTTTTCAAACTCAGATTCTTTTGGATTTTAGAAATGTAATACTGTGCTCATACTATTTATTATGGTTCACTCTCAATCAAGGTCTGTGGCAGCACCTTGCAATCAGAGACATTAATATTTCTAATCCCAGCAATTTGGGAGGCCAAGGCGGGGGCATCACTAGATCAAGGGATCGAGACCATCCTGGCCAATATGGTGAAACCCTGTCTCTACTAAAAATACAAAAATTAGTTGGGTGTGGTGGCACACACCTGTAGTCCCAGCTACTCAGGAAGCTGAGGCAGGAATCGTTTGAACCCAGGAGGCAGACATTGCAGTGAGCTGAGATTGCACCACTGCACTCCAGCCTGGCAACAGAGTGAGACTCCGTCTCAAAAAAAAAAAATCTGCAGAGAAAAGTATGATTTTTCACATTAAATGGAATAATGAAAGAATATAAATAGCCTTTTTTCAATTCAGGTCAGTTTTTTGCTACCAAATTATCTAACACAAAGTTACAAAATTGAGGACCATCCACAGCTTCAAGGCTGATGCATCTGTCCCTTCCTCTCTCCTACACCCCGATACATATGAGATGACAAATTCTTCATGAGATGAAAGCATTTCTACATTCTTATCATCCTAGAAACCAACCCAGTGCGTAGCACATTGTCTAATACACGTGTTCTTATATAACTGCCACCACTGTGACAAATACATTAAAATTTGGTAAATTTTGAGATTTTTAAATTTTTAAAAAATATATTTTGCTTTATATAGTTCTAAAATTATTTTTAGAGGTTTGGAATCGTAAGATAAACCAAACACACTATCAGGATCTATACACCCTCTCCCACCCACACCTTCCTACCACATAAGGTCAAACTTTCCACATTTGAATGCCATAATTTCAGACATCATATTTCCATTCATATTGGAAAAATTGTGTAATTTCTTTTTTCTTTTTTTTTTTTTGAGATGGCATCTCACTCTGTGGCCTAGGCTGGAGTGAAGTGGAACAATATTAGCTCACTGCAACCTCTGCCTCCCAGGTTCAAGCAAGTCTCCTGCCTCGGCCTCCTGAATAGCTGGGACTACAAGCACATGCCACCACACCCAGCTAATTTTTTGTATTTTTAGTATAGACGGGGTTTCACCATGTTAGCCAGGATGGTCTTAATCTCCTGACCTCCCAAAGTGCTGGGATTATAGATGTGAGCCACCATGCGCAGCCCAAATTGTGTAATTTCTATATAACCTTTCAGCAAAAGTCTTAGATTTACTGTATTTTGTCACTTTTCAAACAGATATATCTCCCAGTAAAGGATTTCTACCTAAATAAACATGAATCATATTAATAGCCCAATAAGAATGACTTTTTGGAGTTATGTATTGGACGATAGTAATTCAATTTAAACACTGATAGTCATTGTGATATTATACATGTTTTCAAAAGTTTACACTGGCTTATGCTCATTGTCACACATAAATGAAGAGTTTAGGTAGAGGTTGTCAACTGAGTTTTTAACCCCCCAGCAGAAATTTGGCAACGTCTGGTGATATCTTTGATTGTCAGACTACGGTTTAGGGTGCTGCTGGCATCTAATGTATAAAGGCTCACGATGTTGCTAGACCTCCTATAATGCAGAAGACAGACTCCCATGACAAAGAATCATCTTGCCCAAAATGCCAATATTGCCAAGGTTAAGAAACTCTAACTTAGGAACTGAGATACTTCTATTCCTTTCATCCCATCTACCTCAGCTTTAAAGTGAAATAGTACTACACTTTGCAAATGTAACTTTAATGAAATTAGGCTCTTTTGATCTAGCCACTGGTTTTAAATACAAAAGAAATGCAACTCCAGTTCCCAAAGTCTTAAGAACAATGTAAGTTTTTACAGACATTCACTTGAAAAAAACAATTTGAAGCAGCCATTGGAAGACTCAACACAGGGAAGACTCCCTAATAATTCTCTTAACTCATCTTTTCCCTCAAGCCCATGGCTGTAGTTAGCTATTAATTTTCTCTCCTCCCCTCCTCTGACCCTTCTCATCCACCTGTGTCAGAACTCATGCAGAGTAACTTTGGTTGCTCTGTTCTTTGCATTTTTAATCCATTACTTGTCTGATTAGAACATGAAAAGCCTAAGAGACAGGCCCAAACAAGTAAGCTTAGAATCTTTTCATTACAGAAAACGGAGTGAGGGAACAGGAGAAGAGCCCTCCCACCAACTGCCCCCCACACATGAATGCCTTTATTTCAGTTAGCGTTCTCTGTGTAACAAACTGCTCCCAAATTCTGTGGCTTAGTCCAATCACAGTTCATTCTTTCTGACAATATATGGATTTGCTGGTTAGTTCACAGTTAAATATGGATGGTTTCATAAGGACACATATATAAGACAATATATTAAGCAGGGGGCTGATCTTTAGGAATAAGATGTTGAGAAAAATACTTCTTTCTACAAGGAATTTGTAATCAAGTATGTATGGATGTGGGAGAGAGGAGGGATCAGACACATCGGCCTTGAAGTCTTAGACCTCAGTTTTTTTACTTCATCTGAGTTCACCTATGGCTGAGTTCATCTGCAGGGCTGACTGAGCTAGAAGATCCAAGGTGACCTCATTCATGTGTCTGGTGGTTAGTTCTAGCTAACACATGGGACCTCTGAATTCTTCCCACATGGAAACATCTTCTAATATAATCTGCTTTCTTTGCACAGTGGTTTTAGGATGGAGATCCAGGACAGCTAAAACAGAGACTGCACAAACTTTTAGGGCCTACAATCAGATGACATAAAGTCGTTTCTGCTGCATTATTAATTAAAGCAAGATCAGATTTAAGGGGACAGGAAATTGATTCTACCCCTGATGGGAGGAAGGACAAAGTCACCATTAAAAAGGAGGATGCATAGTTGGACCAGAGGATTTTGTGGCCATAATATAAAATCTGTCCTCTGGTCACTACTGTTTGTTTTCTTCCTGCATGGGAAATACATTCATCTGCTCTCAAGGCATCAAAAGTCTCCTCCAGCTCTCAGTTTGGCATCAAGCTCCAAGTCCAGTGTTGCATCATTTGCATCTGGTCCAGATGGAGATGAGGTTCCTCAGGTGAGATTTCTCTCAATCCATAGACCTGGAAACTAAGAAGAGAAGTTACCTGGTCCCCACTTCTTCAACATGCAGTGATGAGGCAGGAGTAGGGTCATTGCAATAGATGCTTCTGTCCAAGGAGTGAGAGAATGGAAAGGAGGGAGCAATTGTGGTCCAGGCATTCTGAAATCCACTGAGGCACACATGGCCAGTTCCTTTCGTCCAGGGGCAAGGCCTGTTCCTTGTTATCTTGGTAAGAAATGGCTCATGATTGTGACTGATAGTTTTCTTAGCCTTCTTCCTGCCACACAAAGTGGTGGCTCCAAAATCTCTTGTTCATTTTGAATGGTGCTGTCCCTTCAGTGAAAGCTGGCTTCCTAAAAACTTATCTGTAGTGCATTCTGTGGCCCCAAAATCTGAACTTTGAAACAAACTTTGGATACATATGAGGCTACTGTGGGCTGTGTCCTTAAGATGCTTAGAAGCTGGTTTGTCTAGTTGAAAAGGTCAACTAGGCACTACTTTAAATCTTTCCAAATGCTCTCTTTTTTCTCCAGCCTTATTGAGGTATAATTGATAATACAACTTATATATATTTAAGGTGTACAGTGTGATGATTTGATATACATATAAATTATGAAATGATTACCACAATCAAGTTAATTAACACATTCATGATGACAGATGAATAGAAAAAGAATATGTGACACACACACACACACAATTGAATATTCCTCTTTAAAAAATAAGGACATCCTACCATCTGCAATGACATGGATGAACCTGAAGGATATTATGAGAAATTAAATAAGCCAGATACAGAAAGAAAGGTACTGTGTGATCTCACTTACATGTGGAATCTAAACAAGTCCACCTCTTTCTGAGTTTTCAACAATGATCATACCTTTGATTTGCTGTTACCATGAAGCTTTTTCTTACTTTGCAAATCTTTTCTGAAAAGGCTAGGAATAACAAAACATCTTATTTTTCAATCCATCATATCCTAGACTTCCGTGTTTCCTCTGTCTTGTGCCTGCAAATGAAACAGCCCATTTCTCTCTCTTTCAGCACAGGTAAAAGAAGCCGATTGACACTTACAGCATTCTGCAAGGAAATCTCCCTAACCAGAATCATGAGTTTGAGTTACAGCAGGTGACAGAATATATAATATAAAAAATACGTACAGTTCTTTCTCCAGTTTCCGATGGCAGTTCCCTCACTGCTCATTCAGCCTTCACTAATAGTTTCTTTGTATCCTTCCAATCTCCTTCCCCTGTCTGGTCCCAAGGCCAACACCATATGTTTTAGATTTTTGTTTGAGCAACACTACACTCCTGGTAGCAATTTCTATTTTGGTTAGCCTTTCCTGTGCAGCAAACCACCACCAAATCTTAGTGGCATGGAGCAACAACAGTTTAGGATTTCTCATGTTTCTGTGGGTGGGCTGGGTATTCCTTCTGCCAGCTGTGCCTGGGCCCATTCACATGGCTGCATGCAGCTGGAGGATCATGCAGCCATGTGAATGGGCCCAGGGCAGGTCCAGGGCATCTCACTCATATGTCAGGCAGCTGTTGCTGGCTGCCATCTGAGTTGCCTCTGTTCTCCTCCAAGTGACTTATTCATGAGGATCCTAGACCAGCTTCCTTATGTAGTGCTCTAAGAGCAGAGTTGAATTCCAATATAGCCAAAGTGGAATTTCAAGTCCTCTCAAGGCCCAGCCTCAGATGCCACTTAAAATCACTTCTCTCATATTATTGATCAATGCAGGTCTCAATGCTAGCCCAGACTTAAGGTATGGGGAAATGAGATCACCTCCTAAGAGAAGGGGCAATAAAATCACATTGTAAAGGATGTGCTGACCAAGATGGGAAGAATTTATGGTTGTATTATGAAATCTGCCACAGCCTGGTCCTGTAAATGTTTTTCATTTATATATTCAATTTTAATATCTTAAGGTTGAGTAGTTATAAGCACCTGTAAATTGTTCATTTTATTGTGTTGGACTATTCAATATACTTTAGACTCTACTCATACATAATAAAGTTAGTGATGATTTTAGTAATTGTAGATAAGCATTATATTGTCACCATATACCTTTGCTGTTGTTTTCCTCTTTGTAGTCACATCATTTGGTTGTGGGAAGCAATTCAATCAACATATGTCTGCTTTTTCAATTTCATTCAAACATTTTAACAAGGTAAATTTGCCTGCATCGAAAATGATAAATCTTTATTAGGTACTGCCAGGAATGATGTGACTTTTAAATGTGTGATTTGTTTTAAATTAACATTTACATTTTTAGATAATTTAAATCCTTAAGACTTTCATTTAAACTATCATTATTAAAGAAATCTGGAGAGAGAGATCCAAGATGGCCAATTAACAACAGCTCAGGACTGTAGTTCCCGGTGAAAGCGCAGAGAGCGAGTGGACGCCGCACTTTCAGACGAATTTTTGTTGCCCACAGACTAGGAGATTCCCGGCGGAGGAGCCACAC
>CAUYLG010042275.1:0-79352 GCA_963573385.1 Cacajao melanocephalus
TTTTATAGGGGGTGAGGGCAGTAGATTGGTCAGTGGGGAAACAAAGCGTGGGCAACTGCATTGGTCATAGAGAGACTGGATCCGGACTTGGCGAGCTGCCATTGGTCAGGCTCTCGGCGGGATTTTTGAATTTTGGGCTGACGGCATGATTTAGTGCTGAGTGTGGGGCTAGGGGTGGAATGAGGAGTGGGTGTGGGGAGCCCGCATGGAGAAGGCAGGCGCCAGTAGGACGTCCGGCCTCCTGATAACAGTGTTACCAGGTGTGGAGGGGGTGGGTATTGTCCATCCGGCTCCCGGCGAGGCTATTGGCCTTACAGTAACGGCTGTGAAGATAAATTAATTTGAAGTGGCATTTCTAGAGAGCTGTAATTGTACTTACACAGCTAATGCCTGTATTTAGTTATTTTCGTGTGGATAATCTATTCTCTAGCTTTAGTAAGCTGACCTCAGAGGAATGTAACGGTGTGAGATTGTTGCTTTTTTTTTGCATCGTAAGAATTGTTTCTTTCTGTTCTAAAAACCTTTAAAAAAAAAGTTGTAAAGTTGGGTGTTCAAAGACAATTTTTTTAAAGAAATGGGTCTCACTCTGTTGCCCAGACTAGAGTGCCTCCACCTCCTGGGCTTCAGCAGCCTCCCACCTTAGCCTCCCAAGTAGCTGGGACCACAGTGTGCACCACCACACCCAGTTAATTTTAAAATTATTTTTTTGTAGAGACGCGGTCTCGCTCTGCTGTTCAGGCCAGTCTCAAATTCCTGGCCTCGAGTCATCTCCCACAGTGCTGGGATTCCAAACCTGAGCCACTGCACCCGGCCTTAAGATTTTTGTTTTGTTTTCAGTGATAGAACGAGGCAATAATAACAGTTTAGGAAAACAGTTTAAGGCCGGGTGCAGTGGCTCACGCCTGTAGTCCCAGCACTTTGGGAGGCCAAGGTGGGTGGATCACCTGAGGTCAGGAGTTTGAGACCAGCCTGACCAACGTGGTGAAACCCCATCCCTACTAAAAATACAAAACTTAACTGGGCGTGGTGGCAGGTGCCTATAATCCCAGCTACGTGGAAGGCTGAGGCAGGAGAATCACTTGAACCTGGGAGGCGGAGGTTGCAAACAGTTTAACGTTTTTCCAAAAGATAATTTGGCCGTAATATATCAGAAGCCTTAAAAATGTTTATATTGGCCAGGCACAGTGGCTCATACCTATAATCCCAGCACTTTGGAAGGCTGAGGCAGGACAATTGCTTGAGGCCAGGAGTTTGATATCAGCTTGGGCAACCTGGCAAGACCCTGTCTCTACAAAAAGTAAAATTGGCTGGGCCTGGTGGTATGCACTTGTAGTCCCAACTACTCATGAGGCTGAGGTAGCAGGATCACGTGAGCCCGAGAGGTCAAGGCTGCAGTGAGCTGTGATGGTGGCACTGCACTCCGGCCTGGATGACAGTGTGAGACCTTGTCTCTAAAAAACAAGTAAAATAAAATGAATTGTTAGTTTAGCAGGAAGGTTCTGCATCTAGGCTCGTTTTTTGTAAACTATAAACTTTTCATTGAACTACGAGGAAGAAAATTCAGTTTATTCAAGCATCAGCCTTTCTGTTAAACTACACACTGCAATCTCCCACACACCTGTTCAATTTGATATTGATCACACGTCTGCGTCATTGTAGTTCTTGCCCTTTGCTTCTAAGAAGGATAGCCCAGGGTATGAGACTGCTTTTAGCTTTTAACTTTGTCACCTTATTTTTCATCATAACATTCCCTATATTAAAAGCCTTGTACTCATGCAAAATGAAGATGTAAAATCGTCAAAGTGATGCCTTAAAGAAAAACTACCCATTTATACAAAGGCTTTTCCTTTAGCAAGTGGATTCTTTGCGATCTGCTTCCTTCCTGGACTCTCCTCTGTGTAATTTTACACCACAGTCCAGTTGGAGACACTCAATTGCTCATTTCTTTTGTGAGTTCAATTTGGTGACTGACAGAGGCCCATGTGCAGGCTCTTAAGTTGTCTGGTTGCCCTGCAGTGACAGAGCCGTCTCATAGGACTCCTCCTAGTGACTACAGAATGTACAATTTAAACTGCAGATAAATTAGCCGGGCATGGTGGCACACCTGTTGTCCCGGAATCACGTGAGCCCAGGAGGTGGAGGTTGCAGTGAGCCAAGATCACACCACTACACTCCAGCCTGGGCAACAGAGTGAGACTCTGTCTAAAAAAATAAAATAAAATGCAGAGAACTCCCCTGATTTACTCAAAACCTTTGATGCAAAGCCCATTGCACCTGGACAGGAACTAATCTGATGTACCTAGATTCTGCTTTTTTTTGAGACAGAGTCTGTCTCTGTCGCCCAGGCTGGAGTTCAATGGCGCGATCTCGGCTCACTGCAACATCTGCCTCCTGGGTTCAAGCGATTCTCCTGCCTCGGCCTCCTGAGTAGCTGGGATTACAGGCGTGCACCACCACGCCTGGCTAATTTTTGTATTTTTAGTAGAGACAGAGTTTCACTTTCTTGGCCAGGCTGGTCTCGAACTCGTGACATCAAGGGATCCACCCGTCTCAGCCTCCCAAAGTGCTGGGATTACAGGCCTGAGCCACTGCACCCGGCCCTCTCTGGAAATTATTTTAATGAGTGGAAAAAGAATGTTAACCTCTCCCGTCTCCTTAGTGTGTCTTCTTTTTATTCTTTGCTGAAATAATGTAGAATTGTGGTTTTTAGGTAAATATTGCAGATTTTCAAGAGAATCAGTGGGTGACATGTTTCCAGGAGTCTGCTGAAGCTATCCTTGGACAAAATGCTGCCTATCTTGGAGAATTAAAAGACAAGGTCAGCCGCATATTTTATTATAACCGTTAATGGTTCTCATGCTATAACACTGACCCCCTTTCTGCTGTTTTATATTTTTTAGTTTGTTTGTTTTCGGTATTGTACAGTTTCTGAGTCTGATGATTATTTATGAGCTCATCTGATTTCATCTCATTTTGTTCATTTTGGATGTGCTTAACCATGAAATAACATATGTAGAAGTACTTTAAAACCAAAGCACTTTCTAAGTCTAAGCCCCCCATTTCTTCTGTTCGATCAGCGCGTCAGAGCTGGTGTGCCTGAGATTGCTTAGATAGGGAGACATCATCTGAAGTAACCTAAATTACAGGCATGCTTTTTAACATAGTAAATACCTTCCAGAAAAGTTGAGTCAGATCCTGGTTTAAATGCACATATATCAAGTTCCTGAGTCTATCCTACAAAGTAATACTAATAAATGCACATCTAAGGAGCCTGCCATTTCAGGCCATCACATGCAGTTCTGATGAAGTGACTATTCCATAAGATCACTTTGTCCATTTCGTTTTTATAAATTTGCATTTTCACACATTAGGTTTATTTAATGCACAGAATAGAATGCCGCTGATGCTGAATTTAGGAAAGACAGTTGCTCAGATAAAACATAAGGAAGACCAATAAAAGCTATATTTTCTGGGCCACATAAATGGGCCCCTGTCTATAGGTGGCTCTTTCCCCCCGATTTCCTCCAAATTGACTGGAATACGTGTAAAGGCCACAAAGATGAAAGGCTTTGCCGTTTGTTCTGGTGTGTTTTTCTTGTTCTTTCCTGTCCTCGGTTCTGTCTGTTTGGGCTCTGCCCCGACTTTTTAAATTGTCCGTGAGAGCTCTCAAAATAGTTTCAACAAATCCTGTTACAGAAATAACTGAATTGACTTGAAAGCATGATAGTATCTTTTGTCTGTTTTTGCCTGGTCCTCAATTTTCCTATCAGATTTTAAGGCTGGAGTCAGCCTTTCAGGTTTTTTATGGACTTATTATATCTGACTGTTCTTACTGCCGATGAAGGAGGACATAGAGAAACCTCCCTGAGGAACCATGAGATCTTGCAGCGTGCACTCCACGCTCCTCATCTTGGAAGTGTAATGGCAGCCGGCATAATTTTCTCAAGGTTTAACCCACTGTTTTGTTTTTATATCTGAAAGTCCAGGGGATGCATTTGGTTTTGGTTTGGACCAAGTAACCTTTACAGAGAAGAGTTCTGTTTAGCAAAGCTGCCTTCACGGTGTGTGAGGCTGCTGTCAACTATTCAATTCTTTTTTTTTTTTTTTTTTTTTTGTCAAGGGTCTCAAGTGCAAAGAACTGTGTTAATATAGTTATTACACATTTATGTATCCACCTTTATACAAAGTATATTCTCTGATTTCTGTCTGTTTACTAGATCTGTCTTTCTTTTTAATAAAGAAGCTTAAGTTGCATGTGAAGAGTGAGAGAGGGAAGGGATTGTTTCTGGGCGTTCCCTAGCCTTTGTCCACTTCAGCGGTCTTCCCTGTGTGCACCCCAAATCAGTAGCTAGAAATCAGAGGCTGAAATTGTGAATTACATGATAGCTGGAACTTCTGAGTGATTTTCCTCTCTCTCTCTCTCTCTCTCTTTTGGTGAGACAAGGTCTTGCCTTACCTCCTAGGTTGGATCATGGCTCAGTGCTGCTTCAAACTCCTGGGCTGAGACAGTCCTTCCACCTCAGTCCCAGAGCCGCTAGGACTACCAGCACACACCACCATACCGGGCTTAATTTTTTTTTTTTTTTTTTTTTTTGGTAGAGATGGGGTCTTCCTGTGTTGCCCAGGCTGGTCTTGAACTCTTGGCCTCAAGCAATCCTCCCACCTTGGTCTCCCAAAACACTGGGGTTATAGGCATGCACCACCACATGTGACCTCCTGATTTGCTTTTTTTTTTTTCTTAGATGGATTCTTACTCTGTAGCCCATGCTGGAGTGCAGTGGCACAGTCTTGGCTCACTGTAGCCTCTGCCTCCCAGGCTGAAGCAATTCTTCGGCCTCAGCCTCCCTAGTAGCTGGGATTACAGGCACCTGCCACTATGCCTGGCTAGTTTTTGTATTTTTAGTAGAGCTGGGGTTTCACCATGTTGGCCAGGCTGGTCTTGAACTCCCAATCTCAAGTGATCTGCCTGCCTCAGCCTCCCAAAGTGCTGGGATTACAGGTGTGAACCACTGTGCCCAGCCTTGAAGTCTTAGAAACTTCCTAAGAGTGTTTTTAATTTTTCATGTCTAGTAAAACGTACATAACGAGACTTGCCATTGTAACTGTTTTTATGTATTTGATTCAGCGGCGTTAGGTACCTTCACATTACTGTGCACCCGTCGCTGCCATCTGTCTCCAGCACTTTTTTTAAGAGGCAAATTCATAGAGATACTCGACAGACTTGTATTTCCAAGGATGGAGGGCAGGGGAGAATGCAGACTGACTGTTGATGGCTTGGGGATTTGAAATGCTGTACGCGTTAAGCAGTAACTCTCCTTGCCCCCTCTCCTCCCCGGTCCTGGCAACTACCTTTCCTCTTTCTGCGAGTTTGATTAGTGTTTTAATTTTAAATAAAATTCTACTGAAAACAGTTTTATGTAATGTTACCTGTAGATTAGTCATTCCTAATTTCAAACGACTGGGGACAGCAATTTTCAGAAAGTCTTTTTAAAAGTCTTATCGGTATTTGCAAGTTGTCTGGTGGTTTCCATGTGTCAAGTTTTATATTTGATTTTGCAGAATGAACAGGCATTTGAAGAAGTTTTCCAGAATGCCAACTTCCGATCCTTCATATTCAGAGTCAGGGTCAAAGTGGAGACCTACAATGTAAGTAAGGGCCCCAGGGTGGCAGGGTTAGTGGTGGGGAGTGGTCTTTGTCCCCACGGCAGTGTCATGACACTGTGTGCCAGACCCCAGCGTCAGAACACTTGCCGGCAGTGAGTTACCGCGCGCCCCACCCCGTCCCCGGCAGTGAGTCGGCGCGCGCCCCGCCCCGTCCCTGGCAGTGAGTCTCCGCGCGCACTGTGAGCATGGCCCCCGGCGCTGAGCACCGTGTTCATTCTTGTTGACTTTTTCTGACACGAGTACTGTTATTACCCGTTTTCAGATGAGGAAAGACAAAGAGCTTAGGTGTCTAAACAATGGCCGCAGGCGGGGAACGCTGTCTTGGTCTGGTTCTGCTTTTTCAATTAATTCCTGGGATTTTTTTTTTTGGTCTGTGTTCCGACCAAAGAAATTCTAACACATGTAGAGGAATCGCCTCTTTGACAGACTTAGATTGTAAAATAAGTGTATTAAGTATATGAGCTCTGGGTATGGTGATGTGAGCCTGTGGCCCCAGCTACTTGGGAAGTGGAGGCAGGAGTTCAAGGCCAGCCTAGGTAACACAGTGACATGCCGTCTCTAAATCAGTCAGTCAGTCAGTGAAACAAAGACCACATATAGTTAAAACTTCCTTGAAAATTCCTTAAATTGCCCATAATACCATAGAGTAATACTGTTATTTATTTATTTGAGACAGAGTTTCACTCTGTTGCCCAGGCTGGAGTGCAATGGGGCGATCTCAGCAACCTCCACTTCCCAGGTTCAAGCGATTCTCCTGCCTCAGCCTCCCGAGTAGCTAGGATTACAGGTGCGTGCCACCAGGCCTGGCTAATTTTTGTATTTTTAGTAGAGATGGGGTTTCACCGTGTTGGCCAGGCTGGTTTCGAACTCTTGACCTGCCTCGGCCTCCCAAAGTGCTGGGATTGCAGATGTGAGCCACCATGCCTAGCCTTGTTATGTGGTTATAATCAAACAGCATTTATTGAGCACTGTTGCCAGATACTGCTCTCCATCCTTTACATGGAATATCTCACTTGAACCTAGTAACCCTGTGTGTAGGAACTGTCATTACCCCATTTTACCGCTGAATGCACAGAGAGACCCAGAGGCATCAGAAAGCAGGTCGCTTCCCTGAGTCCTGCGGAGGAAGTGGCAGAGCTAAGGCCCAACCCAGGCAGTCTGACTTCAGAGCTGTGCTCAGTCATGCTTGCGAGGATCACTGGATTCCGTCACGGCCAAGCACGCAGTGAGCGCCCCCAGCTTGCCTGTGCAGCCTTCCTGGGCGCCGCCCCAGCTGCCTGTGAAGGCACCATTCGGTGCTTGGGTGTGAACCTGCGAGAGGGAAGGGGGAGTTGCAGAAACTCCCAGCTGCTGGCAGGGTTTGTGCACTGTCTCTTACCAGACCTTAGCCTCAACGCCTGTGCTTAGACGTGCTACTATAAACATTAAGTGAGGTAGGGATCAGATGCCACTGGGAAACAATGTCGGGAGTGGGTGGGGCCAGGGGGGAGTTTTGGGGTCACTCAGCCCCATCGTGTCTGGACAGGGAAGGTGAAGGGCAGAGGTTGCCCCCGCCAGAGCGGAGACGGGATGAATTCCGGCCTCCCCTCTGCTATAGTGCTATTCCTTTTACAACTCAGCTTTTCTTGAAATGAAAGTTTAGCTTTCAGAACTAGCTGTGTGGCTTTGGGCAAGTCACGTATCCTCTCTGGGCTGTATCCCCCTCGGTAAACCAGAGAAGCCCTCTGAAGTCCGTCTCGTTAGGGTTCTAGGCTTCTGAGTGTTTGGGAGCCTGAAAGAAGGGCCTGTGTTAGAGGAAGGCCTGTTTGCGGTCCCAGCCACCGACATCCAGACCTGTGCTGTCACTCACTGCGGTGACTGAACTCTGAACCCAGTGTGTCTGTGTTCCCTCCTGCTGGGCTCATTGAAGCCACTGAAGCAAAAGGGGCTTCACTGCTCCACGCCACGCTTTCACCGCTCACAGACCACTTCTCTTTTTGAAGGACGAGTCTCGAATTAAGGCCACTGTGATGGATGTGAAGCCTGTGGACTACAGAGAGTATGGCAGAAGGCTGGTCCAGAGCATCCGGAGAAACGCATCCATGTGAGGAGAGTGCTGTTGGGCAGAAGCTTGCAGGCGAAGAGCCAATGGAATCCATTTCCTCCCGCCCCTGTGTGACAATCCCACCTTCGCTACACAGCACAGAGGCTCTTTATGGTGAACTAAGCAATTTCTTCTCTTGTGCATCTCAAAGCCCAGCAGTAGGCAACGGAGAATGCGCTCAGGTGGCTGCGGTGTAGACTGTCAGGCCCAGGGCGTGCGCCAGCCGGTTAGTGTAGGACCAGTCACCCATCTCCAGGCTTCCGTCTGCTGTGTGAAGATTCCGTTATCGTCAAGCAGGAATGATGATGTCAGTAACTGACTGTCAGTGCAGACCTGAAGTAAATGATGTGACTGGGTTTCTGCTTCTCCAGTGGTGACCCCCTCACACCTTGGGTCGCGTCCCAGCGGGGACAGCTGAGAAGAGGTGGTGGGACACCTGGGTGTTTTAGTAAGTGTGTCCTCCTAGATTCAAAGGCGCTCTCTTTCTAGAGGTGCTGCCTAGTAGTTAATGCTTGGAATGGCAATAGGGTAGAATTATTAATCAAAGGCATATCTTTTATATCTGCGAATATCCTTCCTTCAGGGTTTAATAGCCTGAGTCAGATGGGTCTGATACTAATCAGAATTGTCTCTTCTGAGGACTGCTGATAAGCGCGGACTTCCTGTCCCCTAGGGAAATCCAGGCAACTACAAAGCATTTCTTTAGTTTCCACTTCAATTCACATTGCATTTCGGCTGGTGAACGTAGACGCTTTCTACCTGTACGTAGTCCTTGCATTCGTGTATTTTGTTTTTTCGACTAAAGCTGTGTTCGATGGAAAGGATTTTGAAGCCTTTTGTTTCCCTTGCTTTGTTTTAATAAACAGTATATTCTCTGCTTGTGAATCCTACTTTCTTTGAATGCAAAGAGTTCCTGTAACTGGAAAGCAGTTAATTAGCCTTCATAATAAATGTTCACTTGGGGGAGATGTTAACTCATTATAAACCCGAAGATTAGTCCAAGGCATGGAGACCATTCCTGGTGTTTGCAGTCCTGAAATGCATCTTTAAAAGCTTGAAAACACTAGAAACAAAAAGCCAATTCGCCCAAGGATGCTGATGATCTGGCACTTTGGGATTTTATTGATGTTTACACAGCAGTCTCACACCAACCAGGCTTTGAAATGTGCACAGACAGTGAGCTAGTAAGAAAACAGTAATTATGCTACTGGGCCCTTCAGTCAGCGAGAGCATGCTTGCTCTGTGTGTTCCTAATCATATTAATTATCTATCCGGTGGCTGCAACACACTGCCTGGCACTGGCTGCTCCGCTCTCCCTCGTCCCCTGGCTGCGCTGCGGCCAGTCTGCAGCCAGAGGCCCTGACTTTTCACTGGTGCAGATGCAGCCTGGGGCGGCTGTTGGAGGTGGGGAGCGATGGCGGCCTGTTTCCTCTTCGCCGCCCTCTCGGCACAGGCGCCGGGCGGCCCTAAACAGCCTGACTTCCATTCCTGAGAGCAGACGAGGGAGACCTGGCTCAGCCTCACTAATTGTTTAGACACATTCCTTCCTGGCCTTCTCTAGTCTCGGGAGATGGTAACTGGGTCGCGTTTCATTCTCTGACTGAGGCCTCAGCAGTGTTTACAGAAGTTCTTTTCCATCTGACCTTGCTTATAAATCAGCAACTAGAAAATTACAGTCTTCAGCCCTGCTCTGGATTGACAAATTGCGGGTGGGAAGTGGTGATCCAGCTTCCAGCCGGTAACCAGTCTTTTACTCCCAGCATTCCCTCGTGTCTGGCCACCAGCCGTGGACCAGGACGCGTCCAGGGAACGTTACACCCGTCCTCGAGCTTTCTCAGTGGCCAGTGGGACGAAACCAGCACATCTATGCGGATGGGATTAGAAATCCAGGGGCAGTGCTGGGTGAGGGCTCCCTCCGGGAGGGTGTTTTTAACAGATTTCCCTACTAAACTTTCAGATCACCAGGAGAGGAGCAGCAGAAATTGGCTCCACTGTTAGGCTTTTAAGAGATTTGGGTCCCTGAGGGTTGCCTAAATAGATTCTGGCCCACAGTTCTTAGAATTCTCTTGGATACAGTTTACCTCGAAAGGCTGTTTGTGTTGTATTTCTCAGCTTTCACTTAGAGATCGGTGTTGATTTTGCGTATACCGTGACATCAGCATGAAGCAGTTAGGAAAAAAACCTAATCATTTTGCCTTTATTTTAAGTGGTTCTTGAATTCCCTCCAGTCTCATTGTGAAACGGGCAGGGAAAAAAATAAAAGGGTGATAATCTGATTTCTGTCCGTATTTCCCATGTTTTATGCTTTCCATTAAAGCCTTGCTAATCTCTGGTGTGCTGTTCTTTTTTTCAACGACAGGGCCAAATACGTTCCCCTCCCCCACTTTTGTTTCCTGAGTGGCCCGTCTTCAAAAAGTATAAATAATATTGATCGTGGTATTTTAATACACTAATGAAACCCATGGTTATTGACTACGTAATTAATATACTGTCTAAAAGTGAAGTTTGGCAGCCCAGTATGTAAAGGTTTCTGTTGACTCGTGTTTCTTTGGCAATACGCTGTCCAGGGTTTTATTTGTAGAAAATGAAACCGGTTGTTTCGGCTTCTTTTCTCCTTTTCACTTGGGAGAAGGCCACTATTCCCCTAGTAAATGGATTGTTTCCTCCTCTTAAAGATTTTTTTCTCCCTACCACCTTGTGTGTGGTTTGTTAGCTCCTGGTCCTATATCCACTCTGCTGGTAGAGTTCTGGCTTTTATACACACCTTTGGAAATAATAGGTTTCCCAAAAACATAGCGCTTAGATGTTTAATTTTCACTTATTCGGAAAAAAAAAACGTGTTACTGAGTAGGCCAGGCACGGTGGCTCATGCCTGTAATCCCAGCACTTTGGGAGGCCGAGGCAGGCGGATCAAGAGGTCAGGGGATCAAGACCGCCCTGGCCAACATAGTGGAACCTCGTCTCTACTAAAAATACAAAAATTAGCTGAGCGTGGTGGCACATGACTGTAATCCCAGCTACTCAGGAAGCTGAAGCAGGAGAATCACTTGAACCCAGGAGGCAGAGGTTGCAGTGAGCCGAGATCACACCACGGCACTCCAGCCTGGCGACAGAGCAAGACTCTGTCTCAAAAACGAAAAAATGGGCCGGGTGCAGTGGCTCACGCCTGTAATCCTAGCACTTTGGGAGGCCGAGGTGGGTGGATCACCTGAGGTCAAGAGTTCAAGACCAGCCTGGCCATCATGGTGAAACCCCATGTGAAAAAAAAGAAAGAAAAAATGATGTTAAGTAAATGTTTAAGAAAAAAATGGAAAGGGGATTATTTGGACTATTGACTATTTGTTATATAAGTAATCCATGTTTCTTTTAGGAAAATAATCTGCAGTTAAAAAAAAAAAAGGGTGGGCGCGGTGGCTCACACCTGTAATCCCAGCACTTTGGGAGGCCAAGGTGGGTGGATCACGCGGTCAGGAGTTCGAGACCAGCCTGACCAACATCGTGAAACCTCGTCTCTAAAAGAATATAAAAAATTAGCCAGGAGTGGTGGCACATGCCTGTAATCCCAGCTACTCAAGAGGCTGAGGCAGGAGAATTGCCTGAACCTGGGAGGCGGAGGTTGCAGTGAGCCAAGATCGTGCCACTGCACTCCAGCCTGGGCGACAGAGTGAGACTTTGCAAAAAAAAAAAAAAACAAAAGTTGGCCGGGCACAGTGGCTCATGCCTGTAATCCCGGCACTTTGGGAGACCAAGGTGGCAGCAGATTACTTGAGCCAAGGAGTTCGAGACAAGCCTGGGCAACATGAGGAGACCCCCATCTCTATTAAAAAAAAAAAATATATATATATATATATATATATATATATTAGCTGGGCCTAGTGGCAAGCGCCTATAGTCCCAGCTACCTGGGAGGCTGAGGTGGGAGGATCACCTGAGCCCTGGGAGGTCGAGGCTGCAGTGAGCCATGATGACACCACTGCACTCCAGCCTGGGTGACAGAGCAAGACCCTATCTCAAAAAAGAGGGAATAAAGGCTGGCTGTGGTGGCTCTCCCCTGTAATCTCAGCACTTTGGGAGGCCAAGGCAGGTGGATCACCTGAGGTTAGGAGTTTGAGACCAGCCTGGCCAACGTGGCAAAACACATCTCTACTAAAAGTACAAAAATCAGCCAGGTGTGGTGGTGCATGCCTGTAATCCCAGCTACTCAGGAGGCTGAGGCAGGAAAATCGCTTGAACCTGGAAGGCAGAGGCTGCAGTGAGCTGAGATCATGCCACTGCACTCTAGCCTGGGTGACTGAATGAGACTCCATCTCAAAAAAAGAAGGAGGGCGGAAGAAAAAAGTACTTAGGATTTCACCAACCAGTAATAAACAGTTGTATAGCTGGCTACTTTTTTTCTATGTATCTGTGTATAGTTTAAATTAAAAATGGGATCATAGTACAAATATTCTGTAATGCTTTTCTCCTAGCACTATAGGATGGATATCTTTATTTTGATAAAAATCTCATCAAAACCACCATCAGGCTGGGCGCGGTGGCTCACGCCTATAATCTCCCTCTTTGGGAGGCCTAGGCAGGTGATCACTTGTGGTCAGGAGTTCAAGACCAGCCTGGCCAACATGGTGAAACCCTGTCTCTACTAAAAATACAAAAATTAGCCGGGTGTGGCGGCGTGTGCCTGTAGTCAGTTACTTGGGAGGCTGAGGCAGGAGACTCGCTCCCCAGGAGGCAGAGGTTGCAGTGAGCTGAGATTGCACCATTGCACTCCAGCCTAGGCGACTGAGGGAGACTTCGCCTCAGAAAAAAAAAAGCCACCATCACAAACATAATTTAAAAATGTTATAATCTAGATAAATAACGTAAGTGGTGTTTGGCTCTTTGGATGTGTGTCTCTGTTGAGCCCGTTCACTCTTGCAGGATGCTTATACTTTTGTAATTGTTGTAAACTCAGGGTTTCACAGGCAGAAGCATTTATACTTTTTGTGGCACTGAACATCTATGCCTTCTCTTGTTCTGTTGGGTTCTCTGATTGATTTTTCTTTGCCTAAGTCCAGTGATAACTCCTCCAACCCTGTGTACCATCAAAGGCTGGCAGGTAATTTGAGCCGGCCCTTGGAGGCAGGTAGATTAATGTAGGGGGGGGGAGGGAAAGGAAGGCTTTGGAGCCTTAGTTCCATCCTGCCTAGTACAGAGATGGGGGTTGTGCCTATGAAGACGCTAAACTCTTGTTTTCCACCAGCCTGGCAGACATGGCCTCTTGAGAATACAGTTGACTTGCCTGTAAATCAACCTGATTATCTAAAGCTGTTAATGATCATGAAATCTATTCATTGTATTTGTAATGCTGGTTTTGAAAAGTCATTGGGAAAAGTATGTAGCCACTTGTCTTCACGGCTCCCGCCTCTTAGGATGTGACTTTAGTTTTTGAGATGGCGTCTCTGTCACCAAGGCTGGAGTGCAGTGGTGCGAACTCGGCTCACTGCAACCTCTGCCTCCTGGGTTCAAGTAATTCTCCTCCCTCACCCTCCCGAGTAGCTGGGACTACAGGTGTGCACCACCACAGCCCGCTGATTTTTTGTATTTTTAATAGAGACGGGGTTTCACCATGTTCATCAGGCTGGTCTCAAACTCCCGACCTCAGGTGATCTGCCCGCCTCAGCCTCCCAAAGTGCTGGGATGACAGGGGTGAGCCACCGTGCCTGGCCTTAGGATGTGACTTTTTTTTTTTTTGAGATGGAGTTTTGCTCTTGTTGCCCAGGCTGGAGTGCAATGGCACGATCTGGGCTCACCGCAACCTCTGCCTCCCAGGTTCAAATGATTCTCCTGCCTCAGCCTCCTGAGTAACTGGGATTACAGGCATGCACCACAACGCCCGACTAATAATTGTATTTTTAGTAGAGACGGGGTTTCTCCATGCTGGTCAGGCTGATCTCAAACTCCCGACCTCAGGTGATCCACCTACCTCGGCCTCCCAAAGTGCTGGGATGACAGGTGTGAGCTACCTCGCCTGGCCAGCGTGTGACTTTAAATCAAGATACCTGTCCCTGAGAACTGTGGACTATTTGGAGCCAGGCTTGGGGGCTACGTTGTCATATCACAGTGAAATTAAAATTCGGTTGATGGAGAGATTGCTGGAAGACTAGAGTCAATCAGGAAAGACTCCACAAAGAATTGGGTGTTTTGAGACTCACAGATTAGAACATTGAGGTCAGGGGCTGTCTGGTCTGTATGTGGAGGAACGAGAGCAACACCTGGGAACAGTGACGCGTGCTGTGTTCATCACTCACGTGAAGCCACGCAGTGCCACAGAAGCTGGGTAGAGGCGCCGAACGGAATTGGGTTCCTGGTGCGAACAGAATCGTGTTTGACCATGGGCTGAGTAAGAGATTTAGTTTGTTTTGTTTTGTTTTGTTTGAGATGGAATCTCTCTGTTGCCCAGGCTGGAGTGCAGTGGCGCAATCTCGGCTCGCTGCAACCGCCACCTCCCAGGTTCAAGCGATTCTCCTGCCTCAGCCTCCCGAGTAGCTGGGATTACAGGCACCCATCACCACGTATGGCTAATTTTTGTATTTTTATAGGAACAAGGTTTCACCATGTTGGCCAGGCTGGTCTTGAACTCCTGACCTCAGGTGATTCACCCGCCTCGGCCTTTCAAAGTGCTGGGATTACTGGCGTGAGCCACCGCACCTGGCCGGTGAGAGGTTCTTGTATTGTTCACTGCCGTACCCCTGACCTGCACTGGGCCTGCTGTGTGTCTGACTTGCCAGTGAGCTTGTGGGTGTCTGTGAGACTTTGAACCATCCACCTGGCCACCTTTGCAGCCTTTCAGGCTCTTAGTGGCTGTCACTTTGTACCCCCTCCTTAGTTGTTAAGTCTTAAAATGTAGACTTTTCAAGAAAACAAATCATTTTATTTTCAGCCTCGAATAGACCCTGTGAAAAACTGAATCCCACCTGCCTCATGAGAAATATTTATATAGCCAATTCAAAAGTGATCGTGTAAACTTTTAATAATTGTGAGCTGTTCTTAGAAAATTATGCCTGTTCCCTAGTGCATTACCCAGTGGGTAACTGGAAGTTTGTGCTGTCATTAAAAATGACAGCTTCCTCAGATAACATTCTGGCTGCTTGTAAAATGCAGATAACTAAACCTATATTTAACTTGTGTGTGGTGTGGCTTCCTTTCACCAGCCAGGTAACCTAGGAGCTGGTGCTGCGAGGAGGACGCCTCGCCGCAGGGAGCCGCAGCTCTGTGGCCCTGCATGCCCTGCCCTTAAATGGAGTCAGAACAGCCAGGACTTTTTAAAAATAAGCCCCGATTGGACTCTCGTCTCCTCTCACCGTTGACACTGCTGTTCGTGTTGGAGTTTATTTATATCTTCAGTCAGCCATGGTACAGAGGTCATTTCTGTTGGCCTAAAATTTTAGAGGCTGATATGTTTGCCTGGGAAAGGTGATCTCAGCACTTCGGCTTGGAATGCAAAGCTTGTCTCCTGCAGAGGCTTTTCTGCTGCCATCACAGTGCCATGCCCACCACCACCACCACCAGCAACGTCCTTTGCCACGATTTATTGAAAATCTGAGTAGCTGTATAAGGTGCATCACTGCAAATGAGCTCTCCTCGTCTAATGGGCTCTTTCCAGGCAGCAAACCTTCCATAAAAGAGCCACTAATTAAGCAGAAAACAGTTTGTCTTGCTTAGCCACGTTTCAGGAATCCAGCAGGCAGTTTAGACGATGGCAACATCTTTTACAGGCGAGATGTTAATCATATTCTTTTGTCTCATACCAGGGTCTTTGACCAGCAGTTCGGGTGTGTGTTTGGGTGTGTGTGTCCCTTTAACCAGCAGTTTGGGTGTTTGGGGGGTGTGTCCCTTTAACCAGCAGTTCAGGTGTTTGGGGGCGGGGGTGTCCCTGTTCCCATCTTGCTCTCCGTCTTGAAGAGGAAGATTTGTTTCCCTGGACTTTGATTTTCATGGAGATCCTTGTTAAAGTCACTCTTTAAGGGTCAAACCCACACCAAGCCTTCCTGTTTGGAAAGAGGCGCGGCCTGAGTGTCGATTTGCAGTGGGGGCACGCACAGGCTATCCGGGTAGACGCCTGTCAGTCAAACCAGCTCTGGTCGTGAGAGGGTCTGGCAGCTCCCCTCCCTTCCATCTCCATCTGGGGGAGAATTGAAGGTGTTAGGAGGCTCACCCGGGGCAGCAGCGCTCAGACCGATGTGCATGCCGCCGCCGCCCGTGCTACGCGTGCCTCCCGATAGAACCTTGAGCTCCTGCCGCCAAGCCTCATTTTGTGTGTGTTATTAAAGCGCCAGTGACGAGGAAACGCAGAGCCCTCTTAATTAGAGAGCGACATTCTTGCATAGTGGCAGTGTTCCGCGTGTGGCATAATTGTCACAGCAAATTACCAGTTAGGTTAAATATTGAGCTGGTAGTTCTCCAGGCTTCCATTCTTTGCTCCACCCTGCCCTCCCCACCCCCTTACCACCCTCACCCTCACCTGCTAGCCTGCACTTCTGACTTGATCTTCTGCCAAGTGCTAGCTTTTAAGTGAGGCTTAGAGCAGATACACTTTACAGCAGGAGCAATAAATCTAGTTTTGGGCAAGTTATGGGATGCCAGGAACATCTGAATGAGGGGCGCGATTTTTGCTCTGTGTATGGGGGTGTGCTGGGTCATCTTGTGGGTCTTCTGACTCCAGCTACAAAACTGAGTCCTGCTGGCTGGGTGTGGGGTTCACACCTGTAATCCCAGCACTTTGGGAGGCCAAGGCAGGCAGATCACCTGAGGTCAAGAGATGGAGACCATCTGGCAAACATGGCGAAACCTCGTCTCTACTAAAAATACAAAAAGCTGGGCGTGGTGGCGTGCGCCTGTAGTCCCAGCTACTCGGAGGCTGAGGCAGGAGAATCGCTTGAACCCACGAGGCTGAGGCTGCGGTGAGCCGAGGCCATGCCACTGCACTCCAGCCTGGGCGACAGAGCCAGACTATGTCTCAAAAAAACAAAAAAACCCTGCATCCTCCGGGTACCTGACAACGGTGTCTGGACTGCGGGAAGATACTTGAGATGACACAAGAAATGCAAAGGAAATATAAGACCAGCTCCCTTCTCAGTTTCCATCCACGAGGGGGAGGCTCACAAAATGGAAGGACACTTTCTATAAGCAAAAGCAGAGCGGCACAGAGGCGACCGAGCATGTGGTGTGGGAAAGGAGTCCGGCGGACGGGAGGGGCCAGTCTGGTGAAGGTAGACACAAAGCCTAAGAGCCGTCACCGTGAATCTGCAAAAAATGGATTGGCTGGAAGAAAAGCCCGCTTGAAACCGAAGGACTGGCACGCTGCACAGGAGCAAGTAAAACAGGTGTAGGTGATACCGAGAAAATTCGCTTGGTTTGCGTGGTGCGTCTTTGTAGAAAAAGAAATGAGATTGCTGCACGTCGGGAGGGCGGCCTGGATCTCGATTTCCGTGGAGCTTAAGACTTCAGCCCTGGCCAGGCAGGGTGGCCCGCCCCTGTCATCCCAGCACTTTGGGAGGCTGAGGTGGGTGGATCACGAGGTCAGGAGTTCAAGACCAGCCTGGCCAACACGGTGAAGCCCCGTCTCTACTAAAAATACAAAAATTAGCCAAGCGTGGTGTGCGCCTGTAATCCCAGCTACTCAGGAGGCTGAGGCAGGAGAATCGCTTGAACCCAGGAGGCGGGGGTTGCAGTGAGCCGAGATCGCGCCACTGCACTCCAGCCTGGGCAACAAGAACGAAACTCCGTCTCAAAAAATAAAAAAAAAAAAAAACAACAACATTCCTGCCCTGTGGAATGTAGGTCCTGGGAGTGTCCTTTGTCGGTAATGGAGCTTTCAGTTGCTCATGGAGCCGGCGTTCTCACAGGCCAGGTCCGCAGGAAGATCACTCCTGAGCAGCCTGCCTCCCCTTAGCCAACTCCACAGCCGAGGAATTCCTGCAGGGCGTGTTATTGGAGGGCTGTGCACTCGATTCCTCACAAGCCTCACGCTGGCTGCTCATTTTCTTTGGACCAAGATAGACTGGCTCCCTCTCTTGATGGAATGGAAATTCTCTCTTGCATTATGGTTCATGTGATAACTTTGGTGGCGGTGGTGTGGGGATAATGAAGAGTCTCTTAATGGTGCTAGTTAAACCTGGTAATATCGCTCTATCAAACTGGAGCTGGCTGTGGGAATCTAACCCACTTTTGTACTCCTAAACGTCTGAAGCCTGCCCCTGGCATCTTTGCAGCATTAATAAGGAGCCAGTCATCGCTCACCTGTGTCCTGGAACATACACATAAGCCTGTGCTCATTTCTGGACTCCAGAATTGCGCCTCTTCCAATCCCAGCTCGCGGTCAGTCTCCCTGGATAGACTTGGGGAGTCGAGTCATTTTGGCCACACATCACCATTCTCCGTCCCTGAGCCACTGGCATGCTGGTTTAGTGCCCCCAAAGGAAGAGAACTCATTTTATTCTGGAAATTGGGGTAGTGAATTTGCTTCAGGACCTGCGTAGGTCTAATGAGTCTAGTCCGTAAGCAGGCCTGGCTCCGTGTCGGCGGCATGCGTGCACGCGGCTGGTGTGTGCGCACACGTGTGTGTGGCATGTGCATGGGTGTGCCCTGGCACCACCATCACGTGCTCTGCAGTGGCCGCCGTTCGCCCGGGTTGGCCCGGTTCAGTCTTGCTTCTCAGGGTGGCTGGTGGATGTGGCCACCTTACAACCCCCAAAAGCCTTCCGTGCGCACCCCCAAGTGGAGAAGGAGCCAGGTGGGGTGTGACTGGAATGGGGGCCACGTGCCAACACGGAGGACAGGGGAATGGGGAGGAAACAACAAGAAAAGGAACAGGCGGGGACAGAGGTCATTTTAACCCCAATTAAATCATGGAAATGACCATCGTGAACACGACGAGAGCGGACTCCGCAGCCAGAGCTGCGAGACCGTGACAAACGGCTCTCCAGGGAAACGGGGCGCAGCCTCCTCTCCTGGAAGTCGGGGAAAGGGTCTCTCCCCCAACCAGGGGCGGGAGGCAGAGCCTGCGCTGCCGGATTTAGCCTGGAAGTTAAAATCGCTGAAGCAGTTTATAGAAACACCAGAGTGAGCCGCCGCGCAGTCGGCAGGCAGGATCCAGAGACGGTGGCAACAATGTTGCAAATGTGCTCAGGGTAATTAGTTTTGAATTACCATGTGCATATTTTAAACATTTAAATGATCATCCCAGGTTTTCCAAAACAGTTTCACGCGGCTTGATGTCGCCTCCCCGCCCCGGGCGGCCTCTCCCCGGGACGCAGCCGCCAGCCGCGCCTGGACCCGCCAGGTGGAGCGTTCGGGTCCCGCGGCCTCCACCGGGAGGGGCGGGCGCTAAACCCGGGTCTCAGGGCTGAGGAGGCCGCAGCCCCGAGTCCTGGCGCAGCCTCTCGCCCAGGACTTTCCTTCCCTAAAGCCGGTGCCAGGTTTTCAACACGCTCTGCTCAGATTTTAAATTTCCCATTGTGCATGAAAATGCAATTCCCAGGCGGGGCGCGGTGGCTCACGCCTGTCATCCCAGCACTTTGGGAGGCTGAGGTAGGCCGCTCACCTGAGGTCAGAAGTGCGAGACCAGCCTGACCAACATGGTGAAATCCCGTCTGTACTAAAAATACAAAAATTAGCCGGGCGTGGTGGCGGGCACCTGTAGTCTCAGCTTCTTGGGAGGCTGAGGCAGGAGAATCGGTTGAACCCGGGAGGTGGAGGTTGCAGTGAGCCGAGATCACACCACTGCACTCCAGCCTGGGTGACAGAGCGAGACTCTCTCTCAAAAAAAAAAAAAAAAGGAAAGAAAAAGAAAATGCGATTCCACGCGGGCTGGCAGCTTTGTCTCCCCCGAGAGATTTCCTGGAGACCCGGAGGTCCTGGGAAGCTTTAAAGGGACCGGCCAGATGGGAGCCGCGTTTGGTGTTTGAGGCCAGCGACCTTGTCCCCGGTCTCTCGGGGCAAACGGCCTTCCAGCAGTTCCAACACCACCATTCTCACCGGGGTTTGGCTCAGAATGCAAACGACGGTTTCCAAATTCCCTAACTCCGGAAGCTCTGGGAGGGGCAAAGGTTTCAGGCCTCGACCCCCGCGCCTTCCCAGGCGGCCGCAGGCGCTGATGATCCAGGCTCGGGCTTCCCACCCGGGCCCTGGCGGCCGGCCCCAGCGGCCGGGGTGTGTCAAGTCAGGTCTGTAACTTCAGGGACCCGAATTTAGTAGCCTGGTGGCTAGGAAATGCCGCCCTGCATCTCCTTCCTCCCGGTTACAAGCTGTTTCTCCAGCAGGTGGAGCTGGGAGAATAAAAACTCTGAGCCGGTGCCTGGGACCTTCGACAAAAGCTATCTGTGCTGAAATCCTGATTGAATGAAAATTGTTCATTATGCAAACCGTCGGGTTCAGTACACAGAGGCAGCCCCCAGGCACGAACCCCAAGTAGCTCCTCTTTCTCTCCCCAGATTAAAACATATGAACTGCTTTGATGTAATCTTATAACACAGCCTAATAGAAATTTTCTTTCTTTGAAGTTGCCTGTCATTTCTTCTTGCCCCCCCTTCTCTCATCCTATTAATACCCGTGCGGTCTGGGATACACAGCCGAGTTTAGATCACATTTGAGGATGAGAACAGTCTGTTTTCCGCAGCAGTGGCCTGACTTATTAAATACAGCTACACTGCTTGCAATATGTTTAATCTCTTGGGGTTCCCCCCCAACTGCTATTTATCACGTTAATAGAATGCTACAGAATATCACATTACGCAATGTGTTTAAATTGATGAATTATGTTAGAAAAATATTGGCTAGGAGTTTTAATGGTAAGTGGGTTTTTGTAGAAATCGTTTCTCATTAGTAGATTAGCTGCTCACAGGGTGGAAATTGTAAGGATTTGGGAATACGCTATATTTATGACCTATTTGGCTAATTAAAATTAAAGCATAATTTTAGCATGAAGTTACTGCAAGACTTTGCAGAGAGGGTGGAGAAAGACACTTGCCCAAATCCAGTTACTTTTAAATGTCAGTTGCCATAACAACTTCACATGAGCCATATTTTCACTTGAAAATTCCTTTTAGGATTCGGTTGCTATAATAATTTGCCTCAGCTCTTTTTAGGAGACACATTTTCCAATTTTCCTTCTGTGATCATTTCAAGACTTCCATCGCTGTAACAAAAATGACCATGTAAACCTCGACTCTTCCTTTGTCCGTGTCCAAGAGCAGCGTGGCCCCCCAACGTAGAAATATAGGTTACCAGGAGTTACTCTGTAGGAAGGCTCCCCCAGGCCTTGGGGAAGGGGCCAAGCTCGGGGATCCATTGTTGCAGAAGACATTTCCCTTCTTGGGGGGAATTACGAAGCCAACAGAATTGTTTGAAGTGTTCCCGTTAAGCTTTTCTGTGTCCTGGGAGTTTTGCATGAGGCAAAGGCCAGTCTGACCATCTCGAGGAAGAATGAGTCTACTCATGCATTATGAAGGCCCACTGGGGCTGCCAGCGTGCCATTCAGTGGAACTACTGGTATTTGACGAGCAAGTGAGGCAATCCCCAAAGCAGTTACTTAGAAGCAAAGTGGTAGCAGAGTAAAGTTCAGCCGCCTTTCTTTAGCTGTTTAGCTGCTAACCTTAATTCATTAGCCAATATGACCTCCGAGAAGCGCCTGCACCTACGCTGTGTTCTGGCCACGGGCACACCGGGGGGACTAGTTTCTGCTGGCCTTCCAGATCTCTCTGGGCCAGCAGCATCGTTGCTGAGGGCAAGCTCGGGGTCCCGAGGAAAAGGTCTCGCGACTGGGAAGAGCGTTTCATTTCAAAAGGCTTCTGGTTCCTCCTTCTGGAAGGAGCCTGGCTGCGCTTGCTGATGGGTGTCCCTGGCAGAAGCTGCAGTCGAGTCTCTGGCCTTCGGGATACCATAGCTCCTCTCTTGGGAACTGCCATGGTCCTTCCTCTCCCGTTTCCATCTTCTCTCTTCCTACATCAGCTCTTCAGTGGCATCTCCAACAACCACATCTTTTGGGGGACTCTAAAGCTCAAAAGTAGACAGTGGGCCCGGGCGCGGTGGCTTCCGCCCATAATCCCAGCACTTTGGTAGGCCGAGTCAGGAGTTCGAGACCAGCCTGACCAACATGGTCTCGAAACCTCATCTCTACTTTAAATACAAAAATTAGCTGGGCATGGTGGCGCCATGCCTGTAGTCCCAGCTACTTGGGAGGCTGAGGCAGGAGAATCGCTTGAACCCAGGAGGTGGAGGTTGTGGTGAGCCAAGATCGTGCCACTGCACTCCAGCCTCGGTGACAGAGCAAGACCCTGTCTCAAAAAAAAAAAAAAAAGAAAAGAGAAAAAGAGAAGAGAAAAAAAGAAAAGAAAAAAAAAAAAAAGGAAAGGAAAGGGAACAGTGGGACTTCTGCACGGAGGATGGCAGAGGACACCTGATTCCCGGCCTGGCCTCCTCCAGGGACTCCTACACCTCCTGATGTCCTCACGTGTAGAGCGAGGAGGACATTAGTCTCTCCCACCTCACAGGGCGGAAATGAGGATCAAACACAGTAATTTGTGGGAAAGGAAAAGCATAAAACAGTCCATACATGTGCAAGGAATGATAATGATGACATGTTCTCCTCTGGGTGAACCAGACTTTGGAGGCACGAAGCTCACACGCTAGGAAAATCAGCTGGGCCGGACCCACGAGCTGCTCTTTTCAAACCTCAGTGACAAGCCTTTGGAAGAGACTTTGGTGAAGGTTAGCATCTGTTTGGGGATGTCCAACACTTTGATTGTTCTGTACACGTCCGCTGAAATGTAATACTTGACATTTCTCGAGAACCCGTTGTATTTTTTTTAAAACCGTGTAACTGAACTGTGTGTTCAGGGAAATGGAAATCCAGCATCATTGCTTAGTTTAGAGATGAAGGTGGAGTTTCTGCTTTATCCTCACCCGCCTTTGAGGACGCTCCTTCTTTCCCCACTTTCCAGCCCCCAGGCGTAGAAAATAGACTGTTCCTTTGCACATGAGGGAGGCAGCGTGGGGAGAAGACGACGTGAGGACTGCTCGGGCAGGTCTGGGTTCAAATCCCACAGCCTCCATTTTCCTGGCGTCAGTCAGAACATATTCCCTCAGGTAGAAAGCAAGGATGATATTAACCCATGCCTTCCAGGCCAGTTGTAAGAATTAGAAATAAACATACATAAAACACCTAGCATATCGTGGGCTAACACTTTTTTTTTCTTTTATACATCTAATTCTGGGAGACGTGGGCTAAGTTTTTTAAAATGCAGTGATGGTTGCTATCCACGCTCAAGGAAAAATCGAAACTCCTTTGGTCAATCTGGCCCTGCTGCTGTTGTCCTGGGACCCTTGGGGGGATATATTCACGCCCTCAGGTGACTGGCGTGAGGCAGCTTCTGAGCCTGGTGGTGACCTTCATTTCTTAGAGCTCCCGAAGGCAAATCTGGGACAGTGGGTGAGCAGCATTGCAGGCAGGTTGGTTTTGACTCAACCAAAATAAGTGCTTTCTCATGATCGGAACCAACCCGTGACATAATACGTTGCTCTGGGGGATAATGAGCTTCCATCCCTTCCCCATCAAGCAAAGGCTGGTAAACGTCTGCCGAGCCCCGCAGCCGAGCCCCGTGCTGGCCCTGGCGACCGGAGCTTCTGGCGAGGAGGAGCAGCCCTGGTCCCCGTGCTCACACTTCCCTGTTGGCTTCCTTCCTCCCTGAGGGTGCCCGTGGGCAAGATGCTCTGCTGCAGTCGCCCACTTTAGAAATTGCCTCGGAGAGAAGGGACCCGGACCGAGTGACTCTCGAGACAGGGACATAGTTCAGACAGGTTTGGCCTGTCTTTGGGAAAGGTCCAATGTCCCCGTGGCTTTGTCATGGATCCAAAATGACAGTTACCCGGCTGGGCACAGCGACTCACACTTGTAATCTCAGCACTTTGGGAGGCCAAGGCGGGTGGATCCCTGAGATCAGGAGTTCGAGACCAGCCTGGCCAACATGGCGAAACCCCATCTCTACTGAAAATATAAAAACTAGTCGGGCGTGGTGGCGGGCGCCCGAACCTGGGAGGTGGAGGTTGCAGTGAGCAGAGGTGGTGCCATTGCACTCCAGCCTGGGCGACAGAGCAAGATTCTGCCACAGAAAGAAAAAAAAAAAAAAAAAAAAAAAAAACCAAAATTATGGTAACCCAAGGGGTGGCTGGGAAATTCCCTTGACAGCAGAGGATCCAGTGGGGGCTGGGAGAGAAGGCTTTGTCTTGTCCCGGGAGCAGCTCCCTCGGTCACTGTGGCTATCACAGTATGTTGAGCAGTGGCTGCCCACAAGACACGTTCACCTGAAGCAGTGAGTGAAACCTCGTTGGGAAGAAGGGTCCTTGCAGATGTTTTATGATGAGAATCTCAAGAGGAGGTCATCCTGGATTAGGGGGGCCCTAAATCCAATGACAGGCATCCTTCTAGGAGAACAGAAGGAGACACAGCGCTCAGAAAAGGGGACGTGAAGACAGAGGCAAAGAGGCTGAGGATGCTCCTACAAACCCAGGAACACCAAAGATCGTGTGCAGCCACCAGCTGGGAGAAAGGCACAGAACACAGCCTGGAGGACATGGCAAGACCCCAGCTCTACACACAAAAAATGTAGGCATCATAGCAAACACCTGTAGTCCCAGCTACTCAGGAGGGAGGCTGAGGTGGGACTGTGGCTTGAGCCCCAGGAGGTAGAGGGTTCAGTGAGCCATGATTATGCCACTGCACTCCAGCCTGGGTGACAGAGGGAGGCCCTATCTCAAAAAAGAAAAGAAAAGAAAACCATGGAACAGATTCTCCCCGAGAGCCTCCAGAAGGGACCAACCTGGCCAACACCTTGGTTCCAGACCTGTGGCCTCCAGAGCTGGAGGAAAGAGTTTCTCTCGTTTGCAGCCGTGTGTTTCGGCGCCCTGGGAATGCAGGCGGCCCACGGTTTCTGCCGTCTTGAACCGTCTTGCGTTCTCTCGGCTGGGTCAGTGAGGAAGCCGTGAGTTCACTCAGGTTTCCATCGTGTTCCTCACTCCCGGGGCTGCTGTGTTAGAACGCTCACGGACCAGCTGGCCTTTCTTCATCCCCAAACTTCCCGGCGTCTGCTTTCTTCTGATCAGGTATGGCTGCATCCTTAGGGACTGGGGTTCTTATCACTTACTGGCATCTGAGCCAGCTCCAAGGAGCACAGGACCTTGGGTTGGGCACGGGCTCCCATTCCACACACACACACACACACACACACACACACACAAAGGCACATCAGCAACCAGAAGAACAACCTTTTCAAAAATCACCTTTTAAAAATAGTCGCACCAAGCATGCAGCAAATTGCTTTCAGCCACATTCTGCCAGCCGTGGATTTAATCTGTTTTGACCTGGACACAGCTGTTTTCCTCTCCCTCCTTCAGCCTCTGACTCTGAGCTGGCATCGGCCAAGTGCTCCTTGTCATCGGCAGTGAGTTTTCGGGTTGAAAGTCACTTTAATGAGAGAGCTGGCAGCACGTCCTGCACCTCGGCGTGTATTGTTCCCTCAGCAAAGTTTTTAGTTAACGAGTTTGGGGATTTTGATCTCAGAGCACTGTGGAGATGAGCTGGAAGGCCCAGCAGTGACGTTCCTTTGGAGCCACCGCCATCTTCCAGGAGCTGCAGATGAGCCTGCAGGGGGTCTAGAGGCGGCCGCGCAGGTGGCCCGCAGGACTGCGCCTTCCCGTCCCCCACCCAGCCTCTGCTTTCTCCCAGGAGAACTGCAGAACCCCTGGGTGTGGTCCTCTGAGCTCCGATGGGCCTGCCCTGCTTTTCAGACAGAAGCGTATCCTCTGTGCAACCCAGGATTAGTATGGAAATAGAGGCATCATTCTTTTTTTTTTTTTTGAGACAGTCTCATTCTGTTGCCAGGCGCCAGGCTGGAGTGCAATGGCACAATCTCGGCTCACTGCAACCTCTGCCTCCCAGGCTCAAGCAGTTCTCCTGCCTCAGCCCCCTAAGTAGCTGAGACTACAGGTGCGCGCTACCACACCCAGCTAATTTTTGTATTTTAGTAGAGATGGGGTTTCACTCTATTGGCCAGGATGGTCTCGATCTCTTGACCTCGTGATCTGCCGAGAGGTGTCATTCTTTAGGGGACCCTGCTGGTATCCCCTTTACAGTCGCGTCGAGGGATCAGTCCCCAGCTTTGCCCTGAGGAGCGAGAGTCTATCTTTCCTGTCTCCTGGCACGCTTGAGCTGCTCTTGTGCAGGACCCTGTCGCTCCAGAACATCCACCGAGATTCTCCCAGCCAGCTTCCATGTCGGAGGAGCAGCGGCCTTTCTGATTCTCAGAACCAAGAAGAACCTTGTTTGTTTGGTTTTTTTTTGAGACGGAGTCTTGCTCTGTCACCCAAGCCGGACTGCAGTGGTGCAATCTCAGCTCACTGCAACCTCTGCCTCCCGGGTTCAAGTGATTCTCCTGCCTCAGCCTCCCGAGTAGCTGGGGCTACAGGCACGTGCCACCACACCCGGCTAATTTTTGTATTTTTAGTAGAGACGGGGTTTCACCGTCTTGGACAGGCTGCTCTCAAACGCCTGACCTCGTGATCCACCCACCTCGGCCTCCCAAAGTGCTGAGATTACAGGCGTGAGCCATGGCGCCTGGCCTAGAAGAACCTTTTAAACCTTTTCATCTCATTCTTTCTTCTCCTTTTTTTTCTTTTAGCATTATTTACTGAGCGAGAGCTCCAAGGACGGAATGCTGCTGAAAATAAGGGGGCTGTCAAAAAACCAGAATGAAGGGAAGTCAAATGCTGCCCCCAGCAGCAATCACTGGCAGCTGCGCCTCGAGCCCCCACTCCTCAGCAGGGTGGTCCTACCTGTGCCAGCCTAATTGCCACCAGTCTGCGGTCCTGCGTGGTAATGAGGGACTCAGTGCCAGGGCACTCTTTAAATGGCGCAACATTTAAATGGCATCCATTTACCTTTCACGCACCTCTGCTTCGCTTCTTAATTATTGGCAGCGCCTGACTTCCTCTTTTGCTATGGAATCCGTTTCCTCCTCCTCCTCCTGGGGAGAGGCCTTGGCCTCCCGTGGACCGTGGGGCGGCAACTGTGTGGAAACAGATTGTGATTTGGGGAATAAAGGCTGTGATCTCCAGGACAAGAGACGCTGGGAGAGGGAGTCTCTTGTGTGGAAAAGCAGCATCTTTAATGGAGTCCTTAGCAGTGGCAGAGGGGGGTGCTGTGGGAAGTGTGGGAAGCTGCGGCGTGAAGTGTAAATATGATGATTGTTGTCTCTTTCATGGGAGGTAAATAAATCAGCTCGATGTAGATTCAAGAGGTGGCTGGCGATGCAGTGTACTTACACGGCGCCCCGAACCCGGCCTCTTCAGAGTGCTTCAGATGTTGATTCATTACGCCTTCCACCAGCTCGGGGAGGAGGGGGTGGGGAGAATTATCATCCCAGCTCTAAACCGAGGGACTGAGTGAGGTTAAGAGGCAGTAACTCGGGAGGAAAAGGCGGCAGTGCTGGCAGCCCAGCCAATGCTTCCGCCACTAGAAACGCCTGCTCCACTTAGAAACAAGTCATTGTCACGTAACCTATTTTTCGGGGTCTAATTTCAGCCTATGAGGGCTTTGTCTCCTCTGTATATTTCTCTGCTTGAAAAATGTATGAGCTTATGGAGCAGGAGAGAGTGACTTTAATCCTGTGCCAAGCTTGTTTGGGGCTGAAGCATCCAGAGGGAAGCAGGAGCAGCTCACACACTCCAGGTCCCAGCCCCACTGGAATGGAGTCCCTTTGGCACATGGATAGAAATCCTGGGCTGGGGGGATGTGTGATATAGGTGGGATCACGAGGCTTATAGCTTTGAGTTTCCTCAGAGTGTGGCTCTGAAACTGATCATCAAGAAGCTGTTGGCCAAGTGTCAGGAGGAACGGTTCAGCCTGAGGCTTGGGCCGCCACCGGACAGTGCAGTGGCTGCTGGGGTCTGCGATGGGTGAGAAGGGCAGAGTCTTGGTCATCCCAGGGCCGGAGTTCAACACCAACTATAGAACCCGAAAGCCAGGCAGCGAGGAAGGCGCGGCATTCAGACCCCACAGGGGCGGGCAGCAGCTTGAACAATTCTCTGTGGTTGTGCTGCGTGCGTTTTGGGCAGTCTTGGGCTCATCTCGCCCCAAACCCTGCAGCTCTCCTGGGGCACCTGAGAACGGGAGGTGCAGGCAGGCGAGTTGCCGGCGGAGCTCTGTCATGTGGGTTGCCAAGGAGCACGCGAAGAGAGGAAGCTGCCTTCAGAATCCCCAAAGACCAATTTCTTCCAGCCCCAGCAAGTGTGAGGAGCCTCCACCGAGTCCCAGGCGTCAGGGTGGCTGCGGCTCGGCATCTTCCGCTGGTGTGACAGATGGAGGCACACCCAGCACCTCCAGGCACCTGGGGAGATGCGGGGAGGGGCCCGACGTGCCCGGCTCCTGCACTTCTGGGCATGCCCGCCTGGGTGGCACCTCCTGCCCCTTGAGCGTGGAAGCGGGGAAGAAGCCTCTTCCCTGCTACTCAGCCCAAAGCCACAGGCCCCAGGCTGCTCCTAGCCTCGCGGGGCAGGCCCTGTAGGGACAGTGGCTGCAGGCGGTTAGCGCCGTTGCAGGGGCTGCCACCCCGCTCCCGATCTGGCGCTCTCCCCCCACCCTTCCTTCGCTCCCTGCTTCTCTACCCGCTCTCCTTTTTTCTCACTCAGCCTCTCCGCTGAATTCTGCATTGACATCAGCACTTCCAAAAACAACAACAGGAAAGTAGGTCACTGGCGGTGCCGGGTCGGAGCTGGGCCCCGGTGCCAGCGGAGTCCGGGGCTGCGGCCCCATTTCATGGAGAGCCGGGGGCGCCCCGCACTCTGCGCCACGGCCTCGCACACGCAGCCCGGTTCCTGCCCTGGGCTCGTAGGGAAGGGGTATGGCCGTGCTGCGTGGCCTGTGTGTCGGCATGCTGGCTCACCGACGGGGCCGAGTTGGGGTTTCTGCTCCGAGGGCGCACCAGGTACACTCCGTACGTTCCTTCTGGTCCGGGTATGATAGTACTGGGGGGTCAAGACGCCCGGGGTGCACACAGCCGCTCTCGAGGGTGGGCTCCAGCCTGCAAATGCAGGTTGATTGACATCCACGTGTGCACAGGGCCGAGGCCCACCGCCTCCGCCCGGCTCCTCCAGGCCTGCACACGTAACCTTCCCCTGCTCTCTACGGCCATGCAACTCCCCGTTCTCCTTGAAAGATTCCCCAACATGCTAATTGGGACTCCTGCTATGATTAAAAAGAAATTTCAGATTAGAGCCACCATGCCACAGAGCTCAGGAGGAAAACAGCCCTTTATAAACGCAGCAGGAGCAGACTTCTGTTTATTTATTTTTTTCTAACTTTGAAAGAAACCGCAGCCTGATACCTGGCCCACGGTGAACGGCTCAGGTACAGACAGTCACCAGGAAAGGCCCAAACCATAAAGAGGGCACTTGGGAAGAGAGAAAATTGCAGCCTCTTCCCCCGCCCCCAGCTTTTTAAAACATAACAGTTCTTTCTGTAAGCCTAGATCCTGCCTTGGCCAGCACCTTTGGTCCCTGACTTGGGAGACGCCACTGCTCCATCTGGGTCGGCCTCTTCGCCCAGGATAAAGCTTTCATGAGCAGCTGAGGGTGAGGAGCACATTGCAATCAAGCTCCCTGAAGCGATTAGCTCTGGAGGTCCCCAGAGGTGGCTGCAGAGAGGGAGGATTTCAGCTGTGGTCAGTAAGAGTCAGGCACAGCTATGAGAACAGCACTTCTGAATGATTTCACTTGCAGGGCTGAGCTCATCGCATTGATACTTTTAGAACTCATTAGCTTGGGGAGGCAGGCTGGCACACCGTGCCCGGTCCCCTGGGTCTCTTACCTCTTAAAGCAGCTCCTCTTGGATCAACAGGGAAGAAGTCCTCCACCATAAGCCCCAAACACCCATCCCTAGTTAAGGTTTTAAAACATTAACATTGAACCCAAACCCTCTTAAAAGGCAGCCATTTGACTCTATGGAAATAAAACATCTCCCTAATATCAGCTTCATTAAAAGATAGCAGAAAAGAACGTCAATGTTTGCTAATAGAAGAGTATAATTGTCGGCCTCATGGTGGCTCATGCCTGTAATCCCAGCTCTTTGGGAGGCCAAGGTGGGCGGATCACTTGAGGTCAGGAGTTCCAGCCCAGCCTGGCCAACATGGTAAAACCCCCATTTCTACTAAAAATACAAAAATTAGCCGGGCATGGTGGCAGGTGCCCGTAATCCCAGCTACTCAGGAAGCTGAGGCAGGAAAATCACTTGAATCCAGGAGGCAGAGGTTGCGGTGAGCTGAGATGACGTCATTGCACTCCAGCCTAGACAACAGAGCGATACTCTCTCAAAAAACAAAAATGGAAAGAAGAGTATAATTGTCTTTAACGGTAACTGGCTGGTTATTGCAGATAACTACCTGCCAGCAGTGGAAGGCAGGTGATAAGAGGAAGGAGTCCGTGCACACTGAGCTGGCGCGGGAGAGCAGAGCCGCTGGCCCGAGTGGGGTTGGGTCGGGGCCGGAGACAGCATAAGGCAAGGACCGCGCCGCCAGACTCCTGCAAAACCACCATTCCCAGACTTTCTGCATTCCACAGGGCTGTAGGGTTCTAGAAAGAATTTGGAGGGCTTGCTTTGGGTTGCCAGCATTTTGTTTGGCCGGTTAAAGACCTCAAGACACAGCAGCTGCTATGTACCAGACCCGTTAGCTCATGAAAGAAAGATTTTTTTTTTTTAGACAGTCTTGCCCTGTCGCCCAGGCTGGATTGCAATGGCATGATCTTGGCTCCCTGCAACCTCCACCTCCCATGTTCAATCAATTCTCCTGCCTCAGCCTCCCGAGTAGCTGAGATTACAGGCGCCTACCACCATGCCTGGCTAAGGTTTTGTATTTTTAGTAGAGACAGGGTTTCACCATGTTGGTCAGGCTGGTCTCGAACCCCTGACCTCAGGTGATCCACCTGCCTCGGCCTCCCAAAGTGCTGGGGGATTACAGGCATGAGCCACCGCGCCTGGCCAAACAAATATCTTTTTAGAACACCCTTCTCCCTCCCCAAACCAAAAAAAAAAAAAAAATAAGGACATGATTTCAGAATAAAGGATTATCTTTAGATGGAATAAATTTGGCTTAGCAAAACCCTCACTACATTAATGTTTCGTTGCAAATCGGTAAAATCGCAATCACAGACTCCCCTTGTCTCCAAACTAGCATTTGGAAGCCACCGTTCCCGGGGAGCTTAGAGTCTGCCAGTTGCCACAGCTTTCAGGATGACAAGGAAGCAGATTGCCTGGGTTTAAAATTCTGTTGCTGTCGTCTTCTGGTACCAGCCTCTCATCCTTTCCCCCACCCCCAGTTTTCCTTGTGTGACAGAGTGGAGGAGTAGACGACTGGGTCGAAACCAAATTGGTCAAAAGGACAAACTGGTCAAGAGAGACGATTTCCGCCGTAGCCTGAGCAGGTCCACCAGCCAATTCTGCCGTGACAGCCAAGGACTAGTCATCCCCAGGCAGAGTGCCACCTTCATGCCACGGGGGAGGCAGCAGCTCGGAGGAGCTGCTGAGGGGGAGCCAGGGAGTCTGGACCAGTTCTTAGCCTTTTTCAGGATCTGATGGAAAGGCTGTGCTGGCCTCCGCCTGTGGCCCCAGCTACTCAGGAGGCTGAGGCAGGAGGTTCGCTTGAGCCCAGGAGTTGGAGACCAGCCTGGGCAACAGAGCAAGACCCTGTCCCAAAAAAATTAAATTAATTAATTAATTATTTAAAAAGGCTGGGCGCAGTGGCTCACGCCTGTAATCTCAGCACTTTGGGAGGCTGAGACGGGTGGATCATGAGGTCAGGAGTTCGAGACCAGCCTGGCCAACATGGTGAAACCCCGCCTCTACTAAAAATACAAAAGAATTAGCCAGGTGTGGTGGCAGGTGCCTGTAATCCCAGCTACTAGGGAGGCTGAGACAGAAGAATCGCTTGAACCCAGGAGGCACAGCTTGCAGTGAGCCGAGACCATGTCCCTGCACTCCAGCCTGGGCAACAGAGTGAGCCTCTGTCTCAAGAAAACCACAAAAACAAAAACAAAACAAAAAAGGGTGGGTGCGGCGGCTCGCCCCTTTAATCCCAGCACTTTGGGAGGCAGAGATGGGTGGATCGCTTGAGCTCAAGAGTTTGAGACCAGCCTGGGCAACATAGTAAAACCCCATTTCTATCCCCCCAAAAAATACAAAAATTAGCTGATGTGGTCCCAATTACTCGGGAGGCTGAGGTGAGAGGGTTATTTGAACCTGGGAGGCAGAGGCTGCAGTGAGCCAAGATGGCGCCCCTGCACTCCCGCCTGGGCAATGGAGCAAGACTCCATCTTAAAACGAGGAAAGAAAAGAAGAGCTCTCTCTGGAAACCTGCACATTCCCAGGCCCTGCACTGAATTCCAGTTTTATGGAAACCTCCTTCTTCATCTCCCCAGCCTTGTTAGGGGGACTCTGGCCAAGAACCCCGCATCCGGGCAAACACTTCTCATCCTCTATTTCTCAGTCCAGTGATACAATTACATTTAAAATTCTGAAGTTTCATTCAGGAATAGCCAAGAAAAAAAAATGGACTATTCCTTTCTTTGTCCCTGTTGAAAGCTTTATTTTTTTCCTTATCAAAGTTGTTTGAATATGTGAAAACTTTACCCAAATAGGGAAAGTTAAAATTATTAACTGAAAGCATATATACAGATATATATTTGGAGCAGAGGTTTAATACGCAAAGGAAAGAGAAGGGATTGCTTGACCTCGTGATCAGCCACCTCGGCCTCCCAAAGTGCTGGGATTACAGGCGGGAGCCACTGCACCCGGCCCAAAATATTTTTTTAATGGCAAATTAACAGGGAGTTATGCAGGATATCACCACTGAGGGAAGCGGGTGAAAGGGTTCCAGGGCCTCCCTGCACTTTCTTTTTTCAGCTTCCTGTGAACCTATAATATTTCCAAATAAAAAAGAAAAAACTGGCCAGGCACGGTGGCTCACGCATGTAAAATCCAAGCACTTTGGAGGCCAAGGCAGGCGGATCACCTGAGGTCGGGAGTTCAAGACCAGCCTGACCAACATTGTGAAACCCCGTCTAAAAAAAAAAAAAAAGAAAAGAAAAGAAAAAACTGTACTAAGACACATTGTAGAATGCAGTATCACCTAGGATAAATTGATACATCAATTAGTGGTTGCCTGTTCAGTCTTTAAGCCCGTTTGCTATTAGACCATTTAAAATTGGAAACAGAATGTTAAAATCCATGAAAATATTCCACACAAGGAAAGTAGACATATTTGACTGAAATTAACATGAAAATCTTAGGAAGATTTTTCAAATGAGCAAAAACAATGAAAAGAAAATACAAATTCCAAGGACAGTTCCAGGATTCACAAAAGTTCTTGAGAAGAGGCCAAAATTGCCACCAGGCCCAGCTTCTTCTTTTTTTTAGGCACGGCCTGACTCAGTCACTCAGGCTGGAGTGCAGTGGCCCATCAGACCTCACTATACCTGGGAACCCCTGGGCTCAAGCGATCCTCCCACCTCAGCCGCCTGAGTATCTGAGACCACAGGCGCATCCCACCAGGCCTGGCTAGTTTTAAAATTTTATTTGATTTTATTTGTTATTATTAAATTTGAGACGGAGTCTCTCTCTGTCACCAGGCTGGAGTGCAGTGGCACGATCTTGGCTCACTGCAACATTTGCCTCCTGGGTTCAAGCGATTCTCCTGCCTCAGCCTCCAAGTAGCTGGGACCACAGGTGCATGCCACCATGCCCAGCTAATTTTTCTATTCTTAGTAGAGACGGAGTTTCGCCATGTTGGCCAGGATCATCTTGATCTCTTGACCTCATGATCCGTCTGCCTCAGCCTCCCAAAGCATTTTTTACTTTTTGTAGTGGGGGAGTCTGTGTTGCCCAGGCTGGTTAAAAACTTCTGGGCTCAAGTGACTTTCCTGCTTCAGCCTCCTAAAGTGCTGGGATTACAGGAGTGAGCAACCACACCCAGCCTGCCCCGCTAATTAAAACAAGTTTTTTTGTGTGTAGGGCCAGGTGCAGTGGCTCTACAGCCACCCAGGCTGCCTAGGCTGGTCTTGAACTCCTGGGCTCAAAACCATGCCCAACATGGGAGGCTAAGGCAGGAGAATCCCTTGAACCAGGGAGGCAGGGACTGCAGTGAGCCAAGATCATGCCCTGCATGCCAGCCTGTGTGACAGAGCAAGACTCCATCTCAAAAAAAAAAAAAAAATTGGCCAGGCACAGTGGCTCATACTTGTAATCCCAGCACTTTGAGAGGCCAAGGTGGGCAGATCTCCTGAGGTCAGAAGTTCGAGACCAGCCTGGCCAAGATGATGAAACCCCATCTCTACTAAACATACAAAAATGAGCCAGGAATTATAGCAGGTGCCTGTAATCCCAGATACTCGAGAGGATGAAGCAGGAGAATCGCTTGAGCCCAGGAGATGGAGGTTGCGGTGAGCTGAGATCGTATCACTGTACTCCAGTCTGGGTGATGGAGTGCCCTACAATTTTTTTTTTTTTAAAGAGATGGGTCTCACTATATTACCCAGGCTGATCTTGAAGTCCTGGCCTAAAGTGTCCTCCAGCCTTGCCCTCCCAAAGTATTGGGATTACAGGTGTCAGCCCCCTCACCCAGCCCAGAATGTACCTATTTTATGTTTGTGCATAGAGCCCCTACGTGATTCTTGCAAGCCTGATTGTCAACTTTTTTTTTTAGAATAAAGATTCTTCTCAATGATTGTCAGCTTTGAGTCACCTTGTGTCCATCATCTTCCAGTGTCCCCCGGCTGGAGTGTAGTGGCTCGATCACGGCTTACTGCAGCCTGGACCTCCCAGGCTCAAGCAATCCTCTTGTCTCAGCCTGCCGAGTAGCTGGGACTACAAGCGTGTGCCGCCACACCAGCTTATTTTTTATATTTTTATTTATTTGTTTTTTTTTCAAATTTCTTTTATATATATATTATTGCATTTTAGGTTCTGGGGTACATGTGAAGAACACGTAGGATTGTTGCATAGGTACATACATGGCAATGTGGTTTGCTGCCTCTGTCCCCATCACGTATATTTGGCATTTCTTCCCATGTTATCCCTCCTCAACTCCCTACCCTACGCTGTCCCTCCCCTAGTCCCCCCCCGCACATACCTCAGTATGTGATGCTCCCCTGTATTTTTATTTTTAAATTGAGACTGAGTCTCTCTATGCTGCCCAGGCTGGCCTTGGACTCCTGGGCTCAAGCCATTCTCTCACCTCAGCTTCCCAAAGTGCTGGGATTACAGGCGTGAACCACCACACCCAGCCATTTTTTGTATATTTTGTAGAGACGGAGTCTTGCTATGTTGCCCAGGCTGGTCTCCAGCTCCTGGCCCCAAGAGATCCTCCTGCCTTGGCCTCTCAAACTGCTGGGATTCCAGGTGTCCACCATCTTCCTTTACATGATGGAAGGAATTCCTGTGGCAGCCTCCTGGTACCCTGTAGGAGGAAGGATGATGGGGCCAGGTCCTGTTTCTCTGCCCAGACTACAGGAGTCTGTCGCACTTAACATGGGGTCTTTTCGGAAATGAGGGTTCAGCTACAGCTGTCAAGAAACTGGGCCACAAGAACCTGGAACAACCTTGGCCAGTTTGGGGGTTTCCTGCCACTGCACCCTTTTCTTGGTGGGAAGGAAGGCAGGCAGGAGAGGCCGGCCTGGGAGTAGCTCCTGGAAAGGAGCTGGTGTGGAAATTCAGAGGAGCCTGTACCTTAGACTTGCAAAGTGCCAGACACCCGGTGGCACTTTAAATGCCGCAGATAAAACACTGAGAGGCTCTGCTGGCAGCAAGGGAGATGAGGGGTCAGGGACCTCAGGGCCTCTGAGGCTCAGATTTGTGATAGAGAATAAAAACACCTCGGAGACCCCGCGACCCTGGGTACAGAGAGAGAACGTCAGTGCAGCCCAGCCGGCCCGGGAAGTACAGACCCTCCCGGCACACACCGCGCAGGCCAGGCTTTGCGGGGGGACTAAGGGCTCCCTGGCCTCGGCACCTCCACCCCCGTGAGTCACATAAACTCCTTTAGGGTGAGGCTCAGTGGGAAATGCCACAGCCCAGGGCTCAGCCCAGAACCTGCCCACGTACCACACAAGCGCCCGTGTCCCTGACAGATGGCCACCAGCGTGCGTGGAGGCAGGGCTCCACCCCACCCTTCACTCTTCCTGAGTGGCAGCTGCATGACCCACCCTGCTGCCTGGCTTCTGAGAACTATCTTGGCAATTAGAGGAAGGGGGATTTGGTTTTCCACCACTGCCTCCTTGGCTGGCACGTCCGCTGCACGCGGGGAGGCCCTGTGCTCACCCCGAAGTCCCAGGGCCTGGCTGGGGTCTTGCACGTGGCCAGGGCTCAAATCTATTTTTTTTTTTTTTTTTAGACAGATTCTCCCTCTATTGCCCAGGCTGAAGTGCAGTGATGAGATCTCAGCTCACTGCAACCCCCACCTCCTGGGTTCAAGCAATTCTCCTGCCTCAGCCTCCTGAGTAGCTGGGATTACAGGCACGCACCACCATGCCTGGCTATTTTTTTTGTATTTTTACTAGAGATGGGGTTTCACCATATTGGCCAGGCTGGCCTCAAACTTCTGGCCTCAAGCATTCCTCCCACCTCAACCTCCCAAAGTGCTGGGATTGTAGGTGTGAGCCACGGCGCCCGGCCTCAAATCTATTGACTGCGTGAGTGTCCCAAACTAGGCTGTAGGAGGGAGAGAGGCAGGACACCGTGCTGGGGAGGCTCGTGGACGCACATGTGTGCAAAAGCCCCTAACACGCCTCCTGCCTTCATGTTTTCCTCCTTCTGCCACTTTTATTTTGAGACGGAGTCTCATCTGCTGCCCAGGCTAGAGTGCAGTGGGGCAATCTTGGCTCACTGCAACCTCCACCTCCTGGGTTCAAGCAATTCTCCTGCCTCAGCCTCCTGAGTAGCTGGAACTACAGGTACCAGGCACTAGGATTTTTTTTTTTTTTTTTGTATTTTTAGTAGAGACAGGGTTTTGCCGTGTTAGTCAGGCTGGTCTCGAACTCCTGACCTCAGATGATCTGCCCACCTCAGCATCCCAAAGTGCTGGGATTACAGCTGTGAGCCATGGCGCCGGGCCTCCTTCTGCCTCTTTGGCTACACGGCTGCCCTATGGAGTGGTGCCCTCTCTCTCCAAGTGAGACTGTATGTGTGGACCCTTTGGGGTCTTGCCTAGAGCCCACCTTCCCCTGCCCATCTAGCCCACGCTGCTGTTTCCTCTGTGGGTTTGTCCCCCTGGCCCCTCATCACGGAGCAAGTCTTATGTGGCGATTATCCCTCCAATCTCTCTGGCTGGAGTGGCGCGTGGCCGCCTGGATGCTGCCACTCAGAGGGCACTCTTGTCTTGGCAGTGACTGTCCCCAAAGCAGTGGTGGGTGGGGAGAGGAGACGTGCAGCCGGGTGCCTCCTCCAAGCCTCCTACCTGCTTAGGTCTCCGTCGCTTGCATTGCCTTCTTCCTCAGAGCGGGCCTCCCGGGACATGGCACTTACAAAGATGGAAGAGTTTAATACATGTCTCGCTTCCTCTCTCTTGCGAGGCCCTCAGAGGGAGCTCCAGAAGCAGTGGCTGGCGGAGCTCCGAGCGCCTGGGGGAGGGGGGAGGGGGTGGCGTGGAGCCTCAGCCAATTTGGAAAGCCCTGTGACCCAAGCACATCTCGTGGCAGCAGTGTCAAATCCTGCCGTTCGGGCATGCCATTAGTGTGCGCGCTGCCGGCGCAGGAATCAGTGACACAAAGGCACATCCTTCCCCACCCTCCTGGAGCTTAGAAACTAACCGCTCTAATGAGAAATGAGGGCAGAAAGGAGAGAGATGGGGGCGGGCCCCTCCGCGGCGGGGGCTGGTATCAGAGGAGGCTGACCCACTTCTTTTGGCGGTGAGGGGCCTTGGCGACCAGCCCACCAAAATGCTGCTTAAATCAGCCGCTGCTCCCTGCACAAGGGTCTCCTTTGTCAAGCCCCCCACTGGGTGCTCTTGGAGAGAGCCCTGTCGCCCTGGCAGCTCGGCTACTCTCTCTCCCTCGCTTCCCATCCTCTCCCAGGCCCTCCAGGGTCCCTTCACTCCACAGGCTCTTTAGGGCCTGGACCCCCTGCGTTCAGCAGCCCTCTGCCGAGAGACCCTCCAGGGAGGGTGCTCGGGTGGCAGTGTGGCATGCCAAGCCTCTCTTTTTTCCCCAGCTTTTTGATTGTGCCATGAGTTATTTAGCCAACAATAGATGTTTATGTATTTTTTTAGAGCTCATATTTATTAACAGCCTGAGAAGGAGGAGACCCGGAGATTTATACTGAAAGCACAGTGCGTTAAAAGGGACAATTAGAGGAGCAGAGAGATACTGAGCATAGAATTGTAAAGGATATTTTAACGCACAATCAAAGGTTCTTGAGATATTTTCCAAGTAGACAGAAGATAAAAGAAAATTGGCCCATTACGAACTGATAGAGGGGGATTGGTGACATGGGATGGAGTCTTGGCTGACGGCTGAACTCCTGCTTAGAGGCAAGTGAATCCAGAGAGCAAGGTGGGGAGCCGAACCGGGTCAGGAGGCTTCGGAACAGGGGCTGGAAGGGACTCCCTCAAAACGTACTCTCCCCTCCTGAAAGAATGAACACCAGCTGGGCGTGGTGGCGCACGCCTGTAACCCCAGCTCTTTGGGAGGCCGAGGTGGGCGGATCACATGAGGCTGGGAGTTGGAGACCAGCCTGGCCAACATGGTGAAACCCTGTCTCTACTAAAAGTACAAAAAATTAGCTGGGCGTGGTCACTCGCACCTGCAATCCCAGCACTTTGGGAGGCCAAAGCAGGTGGATCACCTGAAGTGAAGAGTTCAAGACCAGGCTGGCCAATGTGGTGAAACTCCCTCTCTACTAAAAATACAAAAATTAGCTGTGCATGGTGGCTCGCTCCTGTAATCCCAGCCACTCGGGAGGCTGAGGCAGGAAAATCGCTTGAACCCAGAGGGCAGTGGTTGCAGTGAGCCGAGATTGTGCCACTGCACTCCAGCCTGGACAACAGAGCAAGACTTCGTCTCAAAAAATAAATAAGTACAAAATAAAACAATTAGCCTGGTGTGGTGGTGCATCCCTGTAGTCTCAGCTACTTGGGAGGATTGTTTGAGATGGGAGGATTGTTTAAGCCTCAACAGGCTGAGGCAGTAGTGAGCCGTGATCATCCCACTGCATTCCAGCCCAGGTGACAGCGTGAGACCCTGTCTCAAAAACAAACAGCAAATGAACCCAGAGAAAGGCCGGCTCCCTAGGTCAGCGTATAGTAGGGCCCGGAGGAGCTGAGTCCCTGGCATCCCAGAGGTGGGTCTGCTCCAGGACTGGTGGGCCTGCCTGGGGAGCATGGAAAGGGGAATTTGCTGAGTGCTCGGTGGCTCCCAGGAGCCTTCCCAGCAAACTCCTTCTCTCTGACCCCGGTCCCTGCAGCTTGCCCTCCGAGAGGGCTCCCTGGCTCTCCCGCCTCCCCGAACCTGCTCGCAGGCTTTCTGGAGCCCATTCACCACGGTGGCAGAGTGCCTGTGATTAGCTGGGTAATGAGTAAACATTTGCTAAATGGGATTCTTGGTTCTTGGGATGAACAGCCCCAGCAGGAGAGGAGGGGGTGCGGCTGATGGGAGGGGCTCGGGGCTGGCTGATGGTCACAGCACACGCAGAAGCAGCGGGATCTAAGCGGGCTGCTCCAAAGCCAGGAGGGGCCTAGGGCAGCCAGCGCCTGGGAAGCAGGGAGTGCCGGGCCGTGGAACGTTTCCCGAGCTTGGAAGCAGCAGGTGTCTGGGAATGGGACTGTGGCCCAGGCAGACTTCCAGCGAGCGCTCCGGCTTGCTGGCACGAGGGGAGGAGCTGGCTGAGCACAAGGAGGCGTTTCCACCGTGAAACCTGCTGTTGAGGAACCGCAGCAAGGGTGCCACGGTGGGAAACCACATGCCCAAGACAGGCTGGGGAGCGGGTGGGAGGACAAGCCCAGGTGGGGAGCCACACAGTCCCCCGAGCAGGATCCCCAGGCCCCCTCCAGGCCGGGCATGGGAGGGGGGCGGGTGGGAGGACAAGCCCAGGTGGGGAGCCACACAGCCCCCCTGAGCAGGGTCCCCTGGGCCCCCCGGGCCTAGTGCATCTCCCACGACCTCAGCTCGAAGTGGTTTATGGATGCCCCAGACACATGCTATTACCACCTCTAGCCCTACTCCCCACACTCATCTTTGAATGGCTCCTCATCCTCCAAGACACATTGGAGGGTCACCTCCACCTGGAAGCCCTCTCTGACTGCCCCCACCCAGCTGAGCTCAGTTTGGGGGCTGCGAGGTGCTAACACGAGCACCAACTCCATACCCGTTGCGAATACTTGTTTCTACCTCTCGGCTCTGAGCTCCTTGGAGCCACATCTTCTCATGTTTATGTCTCCAGAGCCTGGCCAGTGGCTGGACATGGAGGCCCTCGATCAGCCTTTGTTGAATGAAGCATGCCGAGCCAGCCAAGCTCTGGGGTCAGGGGAGGAGCTTGTGTGGAGAGTCTTAAAGACAACCAGGGCCACCCAGCCCCTCCGACAGGGCCGGCTCTGTCCCCGGCTCTGTCCCCGTCGGTCCATAGTGGAGAACTGGCAGGAGGAGGGGGAGGGAGAAGAGGTGGGTCCCTCCTGGGGTCCAGGAAAAGTGCTGGCAGAAGATGGCAGGGGAGGGAGGCCTCCACCTCTGGGAGGACCCCAGGAATCTGCGTGTCCCCGCCCTGAATGAGACCCGGGGGCTGGCCGGGGCTGGTGAACAGAGAAGCCTTTGCTGCGCCCCCAATTTGTCCACGTGCTTTGATGTCTGGGGAGATGGTGTCAGCGTAACTGCGTAGCATGAGCTGCTGGGTGACAAGTGATGTCACTTGCAACAGAGCTGCCTCGATTCCCCCTACCTCTTAGAGGAGAAAGCTGCTAAAAATACCTGGCGTCCTGGGCCCCACCGCCTTGCCTCTAATAACAGTCGGCAACCAGACTGTGCTGTGCTTGACAGCAGCGGATCATTTATAAAACATTAGCATTTCTCGTACTGACATTCCATTCCATATTACAGGACTTCCTAAGTCTTTTTTAAAAAAATTTAATAAAGTGCTTAGACTCGTGATTTTCCCACTGAGGACCTTGCTGTCTGAAGTTGGAAATGAAATCAACAACATAACATCCTTGGGTTCTAAGGGACAGCCGGGCCCTGGCACCGGCCTGGGTCAGAGCCTGCGGGCCGCAGTGGAGCGATTGCAGGCTGAGGATTCTTCACTCTGCAGTCACTGGATTCCCTTTAGTGAATGCCCCAAGCCTGCTACTGAGGAGGATTTGTCCAGCCAGGCCTGAAAACACAGCCTCCTCCCTCTATCTGGTGACCCTCTCATTTCTCTGAAGCCAGAGAGGCAGGTGCAGTCTCCAAACACACCCACAGCTGTCTGGGTGGGTTCCTGGTCTCCCCCTTGGGCACTAGGAACTGACTGTTCCCTTGCAGCCGCCCGTCCCCACCAGCCACCTGCCCAGCCCCCTGACAGTCACTCAGCAGTTGCTCCTGAGGCTCCCGGGAATAGGCCGGGAAGAGTCCAGGACCAGCCTGCTGGGAGAGCCACAGAGGTGCTGCTGACCCAGGGCAACCAGAATGTGGGAAGCGAATCATCTGTGCGGGCGAAGGAAGCGCCACAAAACAGGAGCGCTAGGGTGCGCGTGTGTGCGTGGAAACAGGAGCACTAGGGTGCGCGTGCGTGCGTGTCCCCGTGAGTCAGTGTGTCCCTGCCCCCTATCGCTCCTCCCGCCAACAAACGTGCCGTGTTCCCAGAGCTGGGCCCAGCCAGGCTCGCCCACCCACAGAAGCCCAGGATCTGCCACCTGTCAGGAATGCGGGGCTAGGAAATGAAAAACAGGGTTCTTGTCCAAGACCATTTATTGTTATTATTTTTCTCTTAATTGGAGTCGGCGTTTCTCGCTCCTCACACACACATCTTCTCTGGTGGGGGATTCAGGTTTGTGCAAAGCGCAAAGGAGCTGGTGCCCACCTGGGCCCCTGGCCAGCGGCATGGCTGGCTTTGATCGGAGTGCCTCTTCCCTGTCCGGGCTCGCCTGCTCCAGTCCCTGCGTGGTGCCCGTCCCTGCTCCTGACCCCTGAGTCTGGCCTCCCCAGCCTCTGCCTGCACCCTGAGCATCCCCAGGAGGCCTGGGAGGGCTGGGTGCCTGAGATGGTTCATGAAATGCCCTCATCGTTTCCCTTCTGCTAAGGACCCCCGATCCTCCCCCTGCTGCCCTGCACAGGGCCCTTGCTGGGCCGCCCACTGAAGAACCTCAAGGAAACGTTCAGCAGCTGAGCCGTGCGGGAGGCCTGGGCTCAAGCCGGAGTGTCTCGGCGTGTCCAGACCGTCCCTGGCCAAACGCTAGGCTGCCGACACCGTCCAACCCGCTGGACGAACACTGTGAATGCTGCCTGGCCTGCCGGCTTCCAGATCCCAAAGCCCTTCCTTCCCCTCCTCTGTCTTGCTGGCCCTCAGGGCCTGGCTCCCTGACATCCAACAAGCTGCCTCTCACTTTTCACCCTGAAGCCCACAGCTAGCATAGCAGAGGTGACAGGGTGCTCCGGGGTGGCAGACAGGCTTGTGTTGCATATGAAAAGAAGGTGATGCTGTAAATATCTAAGAATATTGGTCCCCCAAAGTGACTCCTGCTGCCACCCCTTCCTCACCCTCCCCACTGACACCTTCCCGATCCCTGGCAAGCCAGGCTGGGATTCTAGACAAAAATTCCATCACTTCGTTCTTGCTAGAAATCACCGATACAATCCTTAGTTCAGCAAATTCAGTTTTCTGTATAGTTTATAAACATGAAAAGACGTACAGTTAGGTGACGGAGTGGGAGGGGGGAACCTGTGCATTTGTATATATATGTAGAGTGTGAGTATATATAAGTGGACGTAGTTATAAAACTGCACCTTCTGTGAGAACCTCATTGCCCGGGATGAAGTTTAAATTTCAGCCTCTGATGATCTTTCCTTTGGTAATTGGTTCTTGGACCCCAGCAGTTGGGCCTGGGTCTGCCAGGGTTGCCTGAGACATCAGGAATGAGGGGCGCTGCCCCGAGGGAAGGGCTGAAGGTGGAGTCGGGTAGGATTCAGGGCAGGGTGACTAAGTGGCCTCAGGAAACAGCCAGGATGCCACCTGCTCGTGTGTGCCCAGACTGCGGCCGCTCAGCCTCGTGGGTGAGCCTCGTTTGTTCCTCTCTGCGTCCTGCTTTCTCCAGGAACCACGGGGCCCTCCAGACCTCTCCAGACGATCGGGATTCCACAGAGCCCCGCCGCCGCCGTCGGGGACAATTGTCCCATTGTCGCTAGTGAAGGATGCACTTGGTGTGCCTTTCACCGCCTTGCTGGAGTGGACGCTTGTCCGTGGGTGCTCTGCGGGGCTGGCGGGGACGGCCGGGTGAGACGCGCCAATCCCCTCCCGCCTAGGGCTGTACACTTTGGGATTACAATCCACATGGCAGGGTCCAGACAGCAGCCGCATGAAGACGCCTCTACCAGCCTTTTCCTGAAACCCAGCAGATCTTCCACTAGGAAAAAAAGAAGAAAATAAATTCTGTTCCTTGGTGGACACGTGGCAGTGCTGGGTGCTGACGCCCTGGGCCCTCAGCGGAGAGTGACCACCAGCCCCAGTATCCAGGCCAGGAGGGAGGCCCCCAGGGAATGGCCCGAGGAGGCCTGCTGCACCCCGCTGGGGGCACGGATGGGGGTCCTGCGGGCACACTTGCCCTTCCTCTTGGGCCGGGCGGTGGGCATGATGTCGAAGCCGAGCTTGTGCTGGTAGTCGGGGGCATAGTCTGGCAGCTCGGGGGCCTGCTTCCCGCCACCCGCCTTAGAGATCTGGTTGCGGTTCCTGTGGCTGGTGCAGTTCTTGCCTGGCTTCCTGTGGCCAGGCCGGGAGCCGGGCAGGTGGCCCTTGCCCCTGGTGGGGGCGTGGGGCGAGTGGTGGCCCTTGCGGGCGGCCCTGTCCGTGGTGGTGAGCGTGTGCGACTTGATCTGGTGCGGGGACGCTGGTCCCGTGCAGTTCCGGAAGTCCTCGGCCCTCAGCAGCTTCAGGTCCTGGCCGTGCCGCAGCGCGGGGGACAGGCAGGGGACAGCGGAGCTGGAGCCCCGGAACCGCTGCAGCCACTCCCAGAGGGAGCGCGCCCGGCAGCCGCAGTCCCAGGGGTTGCCGTTGAGACGGAGGAACTCCAGGGCCCCCAGTGGGGCCAGGCACGCGCCCTGCAGCTCTGCCAGGCTGTTGTTGAAGAGGAAGAGCGTGGTCAGCCGGCGCAGATCGTGGAAGGCCTTGTGGTGCACCCATTGCAGCTGGTTCTCGTGCAGCAGCAGCCGGTCCAGGTTCACCAGGCCCCGGAAGGTGCCCGGGCCCAGGCTCCACAGCTTGTTGCCGTGGAGAAACAGGTGGCTGAGGTTGACCAGGTCCACGAAGATGTCGTCCTGGAGGTACTCGATGTGGTTGTCCTGCAGGTAGAGGTACTGCAGGCTGTGCAGGCCGCCGAAGACGCCGGCCGGCAGGGCGCTCAGCCCGCACTTGTAGAGGTAGAGGGCGTGGAGCTTGACCAGGCCCTGAAAGGTCTCGGGCGCCAGCGTCCGCAGCTGCCGGTTGTCGCCGAGGTCCAGCTCCTCCAGGTGCACGAAGCCCTCGAAGGTGCCGGGGTGGATGTGGGTGATGTTGTTGGAATAGACCCAGAGCGTGACCATGGCGGGGCTGAGGTGGCCCGGCTGCAGCAGGCTGATGCGGTTGTTCTGCAGGAAGACGCGCTCGCTGTCCACCGGGATGCCCTCCGGGATGGCCGCGAAGTTGTGCGCCTGGCAGCTGACCGTCATGGGCGCCGGGTAGCACACGCAGTCCCGCGGGCAGCCGCCACCCAGGGGCAGCTCCGCAGCTACCAGCAGCAGCAGCACTTCCACACAGCACCCTGGCAGGGAGAGAGAGCACAGCCAGGTCAGGGGCCGCCCAGGGCCGGGAGGCGGGCGCAGTGCAGGGGAGGACTGGCATGGCGCCGTCCTGGGCCCACTGGGGCCACATCTTCACCTTGGCTGAGCTTGGTGAGAGCCACACCCCTGGCTGGAGCAAGGTCAGGGTCAAGGGTCAAGGCCAAAGCCTGGAACCCGTCTGGGACGAGAGGCCTCCCCTCCTTGGTGACCCAGTTCTGCGGGTCTGGGAGGCGAGTCTGGAGTGAAGGCCTTGATCACCCCATCTCCTTAGTTCCACCCCACAGCTGCTGAGCCCCAGGCTCACCCACTCCGGCTCTGTCACGCTGCGGGGGGGGGAGGCCACGACCCAGGGACACGGCCATCCGCTTCCCGTTCTCCTCCTAGCTCTGTCCCTGGCTGTTGTAATCTGTGCTCACGGAGAGTGGAGGGGCTTTTGCTGTCCTGAGGAATCTATTTATTTATATTTTTTATTTTATTTATTTATTTATTTTTTGAGACAGAGTCTTGCTCTGTCCACCAGGTGCCAGGCCGGAGTGCAGTAGCGCGATCTCGGCTCACTGCAACCTCCGACTCCAGGCTTCAAGCAATTCTGCCTCAGCCTCCTGAGTAGCTGGGACTACAGACCGGTGCCACCACATCCAGCTAATTTTTGTATTTTTAATAGAGACGGGATTTCAGTATGTTGGCCAGGCTGGTCTTGATCTCTTGACACTGTGATCCACCTGCCTCGGCCTCCCAAGGTGCTGGGATTACAGGCGTGAGCCACCATGCCCGGCCTTATCTAAATGTTTTTTTTTTTTTGAGATAGAATCATCCTGTCACCCAGGCTGGAGTGCAGTGGTGCAATCTTGGCTTACTGCGACCTCTGGCTCCCGGGTTCAAGTGATTCTCCTGCCTCAGCCTCCTGAGTAGCTGGGATCACAGGCGTGCGCCACCATGCCCGGCTAATTTTCGTGTTTTTAGTAGAGACGGGGTTTCACCATGTTGGCCAGGATGGTCTCGATCTCCTGACCTCAGGTGATCTGCCCCACCCAGCCTCCCAAAGTGCTGGGATGACAGGCGTGAGCCACTGCGCCCGGCCAGAATCTATTTAAATCATTCCCAATCACAAGTAGAGCATGCATGCATGGCACCAAAGTTCACCTGAAATTACGTCTCTTTTACAGCGTTTTCCATGTCCTCAAAACATAGAGGCAACACTCCCTCTAAACCTCAGTTTCCTCATTTCTGAAATATATACACGGCCGGGCACGGTGGCTCATGCCTGTCATCCCAGAACTTTAGGAGGCCCAGGCAGGCAGATCACCTGAGGTCAGGAGTTCAAAACCAGCCTGGCCAACACGGCGGCAAAATCCTGTCTCTACTAAAAATACAAAAATTAGCCGGGCATGGTGGCATGTGCCTGTAATCCCAGCTACTTGGGAAGCTGAGACACAAGAATCACTTGAACCCTGGAGGCAGAGGTTGCAGTGAGCCGAGATCACGCCACTGCACTCCAGGCTGGGTGACAGAGTGAGACTCTGTCTCAAAGTAAATAAATAAATGGAATAAAATAAAATACAGACAATAGCAGTTCTCCCTGGCAGAGCCTGTGGATGCCTTGAGAGGCACCTGTCTGTGAGGGCCTGGGGGTGGCAGCAGCTGTCAGACCGAGGCTGCCCCATCCCGGCCCACCCTCGGGCCCCTCCCCTCTTGCACCTCTCGCCAGCCCCCAGGCTGTGGCTGCAAAACCAGGCCTCGCCTCTCCACTGTCCAGAGTGTTTCCTCTGTAGCTTCCCTCTAATTGGGCATTAATTAGGCATTCGTTAATGGATCCTTAAAGTAATTTATTTTCGGATGTGTCCAGCCTGTGGTCGGATAATAGCCCCTCACTCATTATCGGAGCAGCCTTATTACTGACAACTGTCATTACCTGCCTTTTTCCAGGGTCGCAGCTGCCCCAGGCGGCCGGGCAGGAGCGCCGAGCTGGGGGGCGGGCTCCAGGCCTCCAGGCGCCCACCCCGGATGGCCAGGCAGCCTTCTCCTCCCTACCCGGCAGGCCTCCTGCCCCTTTGCTTCTGGCTCCGGCGAGGCCTCGTGGGAGAGTCAGGGCGCCCGGGGCGGCGGAGTCTCTACTGCAGCTGCGCCCAAAGCTTGTGGGATGAGAACCGGCCCCTCCGGCCGCTCTCGGGCCAGGCCTGCTCCCGCCTCGTGCTGCTGCCCGCCCAGGCTCCCCGCCCAGCAGGCCTCGCCGCCACTGTCACCCCTCGTTCCTGGCAGAAACAGCGTGGTAAATAAGTGACAGCTCCCAGCTGTTGGGAGTTATGGGCTCCCAGAGAGTGGCAGCTGCTTCCCGTCCCCCTGTAATCACCCGGCTTCGACCGACCATTTCCGACACATAAAAATCATCGCATATAATTTGTTTTTTTTTGCATAATTGGGCTTGGTTGTGATTTCAGAGCAATTATGACTTCAGTGGTGGTGGTGGCACAGCTTCAAGGACCCTTTCTGGGCCAAGCCAGGCTCTATGTGGCCTACACTACACTCCCTAGCCAATGCACAGCCCGCAGGCAGGGCTGAGGCCACCGCCGCCTCAGCCTCAGTTTCCCCCTACCATGCGTGGGAGATGATGGCAGTGCCCACTGTCGCCACTTGGAGGTTCAGGTCTGGCCTCCAGCCCCTGCGCCTGCCTCCAGCTGCCCAAGGAGCGCCCGTCCTGCAGGGGGAGACAGGAGCGTGAGGGTGAGAAACCTGGGCTCCAAACCCCGCCTGACTTTGGGAAGCCTGCTTACTGCCTGAAGCCTCCACCCAGGGCTGGGAGGGGGCCCAACTCACACTGGCTGCCCCTTCCACGGAGCTGACACTCCACTGCTCAGCCACTACCCTCCAGGAAGGCCGCACCTGCAGGAAGCTTCCTTCCCCAGGAGCGACCCCACTCTGCCGCGCTGAGGGAGCCAGGGTGCCCCCCCCAGCTCAAGGGTGTTCAAGGTGTTCACTGCGCCTCATCCCACCTGTCAGGGGACAGGGCCACAGCCAGGCCATTCTGCAAAGACAAAGCCATCTCCGTCCCCAAGTCTACAGCGAGAGAGGCCTCGAGGCAGGGGGACGGGTGATGCGTGTCTGGCTCAGCGTTAATCCCAACGACATTTGTGCAGCTTACTGGAGTTTACAAAGTGCTTGCACTCACGCTCTCCGAGCCTCGGAGCTGCCCCGGGTGAGGGTGTGGGGAGCCTCCTCCACCCGCCCTGTGGCTGCTTCTGTGAGGCCCAGGATGGAGTGCTCTGACCGCGGCCCATGGAGAGACATTTCCCGGTCACACACAAAGCAGGGGCCTCTGAAGGATGTCGGGGAACGGGGAAACAAGGCAAGGACCCCAGTTTAGGTGAAAAGGCCAAATCCTGTCCCCCTGTAATCACCTGGGGTGACCCAGGGGTGGGCTTGGTATCTGGCTTGTGAGTGCGCCACGGGTGGAAGGGGTCAGAGGGCAGGGGTGAGGTGAGGCAAGGCCCAGGGCAGGAACCCCCCTGCCCTGCCTCTGAGAGGGCTCCTGGCTAGTCACAGGGCCTGGCTCACATTCCCTGTCTCAAGGAAGAACAAGCCATTGTCTTGGGGGCCCAGGGCGGGGGACAAGCCACAGACGCCAGTGTGGGCAGCTCCTCCCTCCCATCCCAATGCCTGAGGATGGTGGAGGGGCAGGTGGGGGCGGGGGGTCCAAGCCCCAGGGTGTGCTCACCCACCTTCAGTATGGCCCAGATGCAGGGACCCAGGCCAGGGAAGCTGCCCTCCCAGGTACCCTACCCCTCCTCCTGGAGAGTGGGGCATCTCGGCTGAGCGCTTCTGCACCCTGGAAGTTGGCCCCATTTCCAAGACCTTGGACCAGCTGCCCCAGCCGGCCCTGCCGCCTCCAGTACCCTGTGTCACAGCCAGCAGTTTCCTTAGTCTTGGACTGTCCCCCGCTGGGTTTCTTCCAGGGAGGCTGGCATGGCATTGCCACGGCTCCTCCCGTGCCCCTGCATGCAGCCCTGGGGAGCCCCAACCGGCTGATTGCCTGATTAATGTACTAACAATGAGGCCCTCGCCTTTGCCGTGCATATTAAGATTGCAAATTAGCAGGGATCAGGGTCTCTGTAGAGGAGCCTGGCACCCCCTCCCACCAGGCTCCATATCCCCTCCTGGGTGAGGCAGGGGTGGCTCTGCCCGAGGGGGCTGAGGACAGTGAGGCTGGGCTTCCCCCAAGGCTCCCCCAATCTTTCCCTGGGGTGTCCCCTGTTCCTCCTCTCCTCCAGGGACGTGCACTGGGCTGACTGCTTGGCTACCCCCAAACCTCCCGGCCTCCTACACATCTGAGCTCACCCACGTCTCCGCAGCCTCATTCACTCAACACTTGCGGCCTGAGCCCCGGGGTGTCGGGGGTGCCAGTGGGGAGGACCCAGAATGAGTGGGTGGGGGGGCAAGGGGGATCCTCATGCTCACTGGCAGACGGGGGTCTCTCTCACAAGAGCAGGCAGGCAGTCTGGCCAGGTGTACGGCCTACGGTAGACCCCTGGGGGAGTGTGGGAAGGGAGGGTGCTCAGGGAAGGCCCCTGCCACCCCTGCCACCTGTCAACATTGTTCTATCACTGCCTGGAGTATGAATCTGGGAACTGGGAGGAGAAGCGTCCCTGCCTCACAGGGTTGCCTTAGGATTCCAGCCAGCGCAGAGGCGTCAAGGACAGCTGGGACTGCATGCAGGTCCTCCTTCCTGCAAACCCCCAAGTCCTTGCTTGCTGGGCAGGGAGCATGGGGGCAGGGCTGGGTGGCCTGAGCGTGGGTAGGCACCCTACCCAGTCCTTTCAGCAGACCCAGATATGCTGCCAAGGGGTCCTGTGGGGCCAGACCTGCCGGGATGGGGAAGGGAGAGGCAGTGGCCGCGGCACGGCAAAGGCCCCGCGGTGGGAAGGGCGCCCTGCCCATGCCTCTTCCTGCCCGGCTCTGCCGCTCAGGCTCTGAGTACACAGAGCTCCCAAGGAGGCTGCAACCTCCGCTCGGCTGAGCTAGGGGAACCCAGAGCCATGGTGGCCAGAGGTCTCCCCTTTGTGACCGGCCCTGGCAGGGCCCTAGCCCCAGGCCCAGGCCAGCCAGCCATTGCCGTGGGGACTCTGCAGCTTCCCAGCCCCTGGAAGCAGGAACGGACCAACCAAGGCGGACCCAGCCCTAACTGTGCAGCAGAGGCCTCAGGACGGCCCCTGGGACCGGCGCCCTGTCACAGAGGAGGAGACCAGGCCCTCAGGGGAAGCCACCAGCCACGGCATGGGGCTGGCCACAGGGCAGTGAGCAGCACTCACCCGGCTGACGGCGAGGCCAGGGCTCTGCCCCCGGCGTCACGCTGCTCGGGTGGAAGGGCGGCCTCCACGGAGGGCTGCTTGACCCGCGTAGCCCCAAAGCCTCGAGCTGCTCACCCCAACCTGCCAGCACTGAAGGGACTGCCACTCCCTGGGCCTGAGCGGGGATGGCCCAATGGGCTGGCATCCCCGCAGCCCCCTGGGCAGGGCTGTGGGGCTCTCTGAGTCTCGGAGACGGGTCAGATCCCTCTGGCTCTGCAGCCCTCCCTCCCGCTCCCCGCTTTCCCCAGCACTGCTGGACGCGCCTCTCCACCCAATGGATGCTAACCTGGTGCTCTCCGCTGGTCAGATAATAGCCTCAGGCCAGGCCGGTTGCACCTGGGGGCTGCTCGCGCCTTGGGCTACTTGGCCCTGTCCCTCCACGCCGCACCCAAGCATAGGCCACTTCCTGGTCAGCCCATCCTCCCCCTCCCTAGCACCGCCTAGAGCCTGGCTCAGCCCTCGGGACATGGCAGCCAGCCAGGGCACAGCTGGATGTCTCTCACCAGCCCCTACTGCTGGACGTGGGGTGTGGGGTGTGCAGGATGGGCACAGGCTCCTCGTCCATGGCATAGGGCATTGGAAAGAGTACAAGCTTTGGATCCAGACAGACCTGAGTTTGAATCCTAGCTCCCCATTTTTTTTTAATTTTTTTTTTTTTTTGAAACATGGCCTTGCTCTGTCGCCCATGCAGGAGTACAGTGGCACAGTCATAGCTCACTGCAGCCTCAACCTCCTGGGCTCAGGAGATACTCCCACTTCAGCCTCCCGGGTAGCTTGGAATATAGGCCCACACCACCATGTCCAGCGAATTTTTTTATTTTTTGTAGAGATGGGATCTCCCTATGTTCCCCAGGCTGGTCTTGAACGCCTGAGGTCGGCCTCCCAAAGTGCTGGGATCACAGGCGTGAGCTACCTCACCTAGCCCCGGGTCCCCAACATAAACAGCATGTCCCCATGCTTGTATGAGCCTCATCTTCCTCACCTGCAAAATGGGGCAGTCATTTAAAGCTCCGGCATGGCCCTCCCGCCTGCAGACGCCGCACCCCCCTGCCTCCCCCACGTCTCCATCTGTCACACGAAAGCCTCCCAGGCTGAGCGATGCTCGTCCCCCACAAGCCTCCTCCACTCACATATTCTGCGCCTCAGTCACAGGCAGCGCCTTCATTCCGGCTTCTCCAGCCAAACGCCTCAGAATCATGGCGCGTCCCCACTCTCTCTCACCCCACACCCAGCCCCTCAGAAATCCTGTCCATTCAGCTTCAAAATTGGGTTCAGCTTCAAATTCTATTTATATTATATATATAAAATATATATAATAATTTTTTTTCTTGATGTCCAGGCTGGAGTGCAATGGGTTGATCTCAGCTCACTGTAACCTCCACCTCCCGGGTTCAAGCAATTCTCCTGCCTCAGCTTCCCAAGTAGCTGGGATTACAGTCGTGCACCACCACACCCAGCTAATTTTTTGCATTTTTAGTAGAAATGGGGTTTCGCCATGTTAGCCAGGCTGGTCTCGAACTCCTGACCTCAGGTGATCCGCTCGCCTTGGCCTCCCAAAGTGCTGGGATTACGGGTGGGAGCCACCACGCCCAACCTTATTTTACATTTATTGAGACAGCGTCTCGCTCTGTCGCCCAGGCTGGAGTGGAGTGGTGTGATCTCGGCTCACTGCAATATCTGCCTCCTGGGTTCAAGTGATTCTCCTGCCTCAGCCTCCCAAGTAGCTAGGACTACAGGCACACACCACCACACCCAGGTAATTTTTGTATTTTTAGTAGAGACGGGCTTTCACCATGTTGGCCAGGCTGGTCTCCAACTCCTGACCTCAGATGATCTGCCTGCCTCAGCCTCCCAAAGTGCTGGGATGACAGGGGTGAGCCACTGCGCCTGGCCAACTTCGACATGTGTTTAGCATTTATCCACTTCTCACGGCTACCACCCTAGTCTGGGTAACCACTGCCTCTGGCCGGGACTGTGGCAATAGCCTCTAAGTGGTCCCTCTGCCCCATCCTTGCCCGTGTCTGACACAGTCACCAGGGAGAGCCAGCGAAGACTAAGTTAGAACGCAATGCGCCTCTGCTCACACCCTCCGCGGCTCCCATATCGTTCAGTAAGGTCCCTCCAAGTCAGTCCTGTGGCCCAGAGGCCCCGCTGGACCCGAGCTGCCATCCCCTCCGTCCTCCGCAGCCGCAGTGGCCTCCCTGGTGCCCATCCTTCCTGCCAGGCAGCTCCACCTGTAGCCTTTTGCTCGTGCTGTTCCCTCTGCCTGGAGCAATTCCCAGGGTGTCTGGGGGGCTCCTGCCCTCACCTCACCATTCACGGCTGTGTTCCTACCTCATCCTCAGGTGCCCCACGTGCCCTGACTGAGCAGCAGCCTGTTTTTGTGTGTTTTTTCTTTTTTTGAAACGGAGTCTCTTATCACCCAGGCTGGAGTGCAGGGGTGCGATCTCGGCTCACTGCAACCTCTACCAACCAGGTTCAGGCAATTCTCCTGCCTCAGCCTCCGGAGTAGCTGGGATTACAGGCACACGCCACCATGCCTGGCTAATTTATGTATTTTTAGTAGAGATAGAGTTTCACCATGTTGGCCAGGCTGGTCTTGAACTCCCGACCTCGTGATCTACTCACCTCAGCCTCCCAAAACGTTGGGATTACAGGTGTAACCCACCACACACCCAAGCAGGCTGTTTTAAACATATCCTTCCCTGATTTCCCCCCCACCTTTTTTCTTTTTTTTGAGATGCAGTCTCGCTCTGTGACCCAGGCTGGAGTGCAATGGCAAGGTCTCAGCTCACTGCAACCTCCACCTTCTGGGTTCAAGCGATTCTCCCGCCTTAGCTTCCCAAGTGGCTGGGACTACAGGCATACACCACCACACCCGGCTGATTTTTGTATTTTTAGTAAAGATGGGGTTTCACCATGTTGGCCAGGCTGGTCTGGAACTCCTAACCTCGGGTGATCCACCCGCCTCAGCCTCCCAAAGTGCTGGGATTACAGGCGTGAGCTGCTGTGTCTGGCCACTTTTTAAAATTTTTTGATAAAGGTGGAGTTTCACTATGTTAACCAGACTTGTTTCTAATTCCTGGCCTCAAGCAATCCTCCCGCCTGGGCCTCCCAAAGTGCTGGGATCACAGGTGTGAGCCACGGCGCCCGGCCACCCTGTTCCACTTTACTCCGCAGCATTCTTCCTCTTCTAATACGCTACATGATTTGCTGATTTTTCTTACTGACGTTCCACCTCTTCGCACTGAGTGTTGACTCCAGGAGGGCGGTGGCTTTGTCTAGTATGTTCTCTGCTGTACCCTCAGGGCCTAGAACACTGGCACCCCACAGGTGCTGTCACATGGCTGATGAGGCAAAAACCTTTCTGCGTCAGCAGGGGACTGAGGGATGCTATTCAGACAGCCCGAGGTCCGGGCCCTGGCTCCTAGTAGGTGCTTAATAAACAGAGGGGTTCTTACCACAACTAAGGAGCCTCTGAGCCTCCAGGGTGAGAACAGAGACTAGGCCCCGGCTCTATGCTGAGGCTCCCTGGTCCAGTCGCAAAGGTGACCACACGATGAGAGCTCTGGGAAGGAACCCAGCACCAGGCCCGCCAGACGCCCATGGCAGGGTGACCAGGGCAGGCTTGCCTGGGACGGAGGGGTTCCCAGGATGTGGGACTTTCAGAGCTAAAACCACGACAGTCCCAAACCAACCAACAAACCAGCCGGGATAGGTCAGTCGTCCAGGCCATGCAGGTCAGCCACATCCGGGCCTGCGCCTCGCTCAACAAAATCCTCTGAATGCAGGAAGCGGAGGGAACACAGGCAGGCTTGAGACGCGCACGTTCTCAGACACCCCGTGTCAGCTCAGTGCCTGCAGCCAGGAGGCCCGCCTGGCCTGGACAGAGCCTGTGCATGGTGTGTGTACCTGTGTGCCATGTGCGTGTGTCTGTGTGTGCACGTGTGTCTGTGCATGCATGCTTGTGTGATCGTGCGGGCCTGTGTTTATCTCTGTGTGTGCATGTGTGTGAATACACAGGCGTTCACATACAAACACATGCCTGTGTTTATAGCATGAGACAGTCAGTGGGGTGGCAGCCCGGTCCCCTTCCTCCTGCCGTGTGCCTCACTCGCCCTCCTGAAAGGGGGCAGGGCCCTCTCTGGAGCAGAGACGCCCATCCCGGGCTATGAGCTGTCGCGTCTTATCCTGGCACTCGCTCTGGCTTCGCCTCCAACTGCCGCCCTCCTCCCGCCACGCTGAATTATGTGCCCACTCCAGGTCCCTCCTGCACACCAGGCTCTCTCTCAGCTGGGAAGTGGGCGGCCCCTTATTGGAATAACCTTTCAGCTTTCATCTGCCTCGCTAGCCCCTGGAGCAGGCCTGGCTGGGAATGCCGTGCTAATTAGCCCGCCACATTCTCGGGGGGGCCTTGTCAGAGCAAGCCCCGCTCCCCAACCCTCTGCCCACCTGGTCTCCCGTCTCCTTGCTCTGAAGGTCTCGCACGGAGTGGGGGCTGGCGGCTGGCACCCAGGCTGCTCGGGACCCGAGTACTGGCCAGGCTGGAGAGCGGCCGCATGGAGCACATTTCAGTGGGCTGACCTAGGCTGGGCACTCAGGCCTGAGGTCTGGGAACTGGGGGTCACAGCGCCTGGCTTCTTGGGTGAACTCAATGGGACTTGTGCACCTGAACTGCTCAGCCAGCGCTGTTTGTAGGGGTGGCCCTAAGCAGTGATGATAGCGTGACTGCTATTGTTACTAGAGGGAGCAGCCCCACCCCACCCGCTCAGGGCTCTCCCAGTCCCCAGCGGATCCTGGACCCTGGACCCCGGCTTTCCCTTCACCCACCCTGATGCACCCGACCCACTGCAGAGGGACCCGACACGTCAGATGCTGAGAAGGGGCTTTGGCCCAGGGCTGAGGGTCCCTGCCAGGCTGCGGCTGCAGGTGGGGACAGCGCCCTCACCTCTCTACTCGGCCCTCTCCCCATCCACCCAGCCCACTGTGGCCTGGACAGCGCTCCGCAGGAAGCCCAGGGCTGGTGGCCTCTACCTCCCCCTCCTGTGGCCCTTGCTTTCCAGGGCTCACAAAATGTGTCCTGTTATGCAAATTTTCTCCCTGGTCCCAGAAGCTGAGCTGTGGCAGCGCAGACTCCAGGGCTGAATGAAGGTCGAGGGCTTCTGAGAACTCGCCCTTCCGGGAAGTTTTGGTGAAGGCTCCTGGGCCTGTGTCTGGACTTGGCACCCTGCGGAGCCAACTGCCCCTCCCCCAAAGCTACAGCAAACGGTGGACCACCCACCACCAGACAGGCCCACCCAATCCCAAGTGACATCGTAGGTGTGTTTAGTGGGGCAGGGCTACCTCTGTGGGGGCGGGCCTGGCTGGGAATGCCATGCTAATTAGGCTGCCACATTCTCAGGGGCCTTGTCAGAGCACCGCCCCCCCAGCTCTCCTACCCTCAGGCTGGTTCAAGACCAGCCTGGCCAACATGCTGGAGCCCCGTCTCTACTGCAAATACAAAACAGCCGGGTGTAGTGGCGGGCGTCTGTAATCCCAGCCACTCGGGAAGCTCAGGAGGGAGAATTGTCTGAAACTGGGAGGCGGGGGCTGCACCCTCAGTGGCAAATGTCTGTTTGTGATGCCTGCCTGGGGGTCCAGGAGGGGTGTGAGGGGGAGGGAGTGGGTGGGGACCTGCTGTTCTTGAAGGCCCTGGTGCTGGGCAGGCCGAGGTGCCCACAGCACAAAGCAGGAGCTGGGAGCCCGGCTTTGAAAGGCAGGTGCAGAATCCCCTGCCAGCGGCCCTTGTTCCCGTCCCTGAAAGCCGCCCCTTCCCTGCTGTGAGTGAAAGGTGCTCAGAACCGGCATCTAGAGCTCTGTGCACAGCCCAGATCCTACCCATCACCCGGTTCTGAATCTGTCCCCACACCTTCATTCATCCAGAGTGACTGAGCTCCGGGCTTCCTTCCACAGCGGCAGGAGTCTCAGCGCCTTCCCTCCTGGGGCTGACATTCTCCTGGGGGTGCAGTCGAACCCAAGGAACTAGATAAGCCCCAGATGACGGATCATGGTAAGTGGTGGGGACAAAAAAACAGGGTTTAGATAGAGACAAAGGAAGGGACCTAGCTTAGCTGTGTGCTCTCGGAGGGCTTCCCTTCCTGGGTGACATCTGGATTGAAACCTCAAGGAGAAGGAGGAGCTGAGGAGCAATGTTCCAGGCGGAGGGGACAGCAGGTGCAAAGGCCGCAGGGCAGGACTGAGCTTGGCCTGGACGAGGGCAGAGGGGCAGGACATGAGGTCGGGAACAGGGAACGCCGGGCCTTGTATGGCCTGAAATGACACGGGAAAGGGTTTGGAGCTAATTCTGGATGTGACGAGAAGTCACTGAAGAGCCTGGGGTGGGAGTGGCAGGACTGGATTTGGATTTGGGAGGTTGCGTTTGGAGGGTGAGTTGATGGGGAGTGAGGAGCCAGGCCTGCAGCCGTGAGAGACCTCAGGGCCTGAAGAGGGCAGGGGCCGTGGAGAAGGACAGTGGCGGAGGGAATGACACGTGCTAGGATGGGGGCCGACAGGACACGCAGACGGATCGGGGTGACGGAGGTGGCGGGGCCGCGGGCGGCTTCCCAATCCTTTTCCAGATGGCAGGGAGGATGCGGGCATCAGTATGAGAATGGAGGAGTGAAACAGGAAAGCAGGCTCAGGGGCATCCAGGCACGGCTGAAGGAGGACACAGAACATCCCAGAAGCCATAGAAAGATGTTTAGCTGGTGACAGCTGGATGCGGGAAACTGGAGCCCAGAGGTCGGCCGTACACTCGGCAGCCGTCGGCACAGAGAGGGAGTGTAAATCTGTGGGGATGAGGCTGACACAGTGGCGCACGCCTCTCATCCCAGCACTTTGGGAGGCCAAGGCGGGTGGATCGCTTGAGGTCAGGAGTTTGAGACCAGCCTGGCCAACATGGTAAAACCCCGTTGCTACTAAAAATACAAAAATTAGCCGAGTGTGGTGCAGGGTGCCTGTAGTCCTTGCTACTTGGGAGGCTGAGGCAGAAAAATTGCTTGAACCGGGCAGGCAGACATCGCAGTGAGCTGAGATCACACCACTGCACTCCAGCCTGGGCGACTCCATCTGAAAAAAAAAAAAAGTTTTTGGCCAGGCGCAGTGGCTCACGCCTGAAATCCCAGCACTTTCGGAGGCTCAGGCGGGTGGGTCACGAGGTCAAAAGATCAAGACCATCCTGGCCAACATGGTGAAACACCATCTCTACTAAAAATACAAAAACTAGCTGGGTGTGGTGGCGTGCGCCTGTAATCCCAGCTACTCAGGAGGCTGAGGCACAAGAACCGCTTGAACCCAGGAGGTGAAGGTTGCAGTGAGCTGAGATCAGGCCACTGCACTCCAGCCTGGGCAACAGAGGGAGACTCCATCTCAAAAAAAAACCCAAACAACAACAAAACTCTGTGGAAATGGACAAGGTCACCCATGAGAGTCAACAGAGAAGATACCGGCCTGGTGTACTAGGGAGTTCAAAACCACTCAGCAGCTGGGTACGGTGGCTCACACCTGTAATCCTAGTACTTTGTGAGGTCGACGTGGGCAGATTGCCTGAGCTCAGGAGTTCGAGACCAGTCTGGGCAACACGGTAAAACCTTGTCTCTACTAAAATACAAAAAATTAGCCGAGCATGGCGTCATGTGCCTGCAGTCCAGCTACTCGGGAGGCTGAGGCAGGAGAATTGCTTGAACCCGGGAAGTGGAGGTTGCGGTGAGCCAAGATCACACCACTGCACTCCAGCCTGGGTGACAGAGTGAGATATGGTCTCCAGAGGAAAAAAAAAGGCTACTTGGCCATACAGTGAGTCTCTCTCTCTCTCTCTGTCTCTCTCTGTGTATGTGAAAGTAAGTTTGTTAAGAAAGTAAAAGAATTAAAGAATGATTACTCCATAGGCAGAGCAGCCTCTATTAAAAAAAATTAAAATTAAACTATATAATAAAAAATAGTAAACACACAGGATTGAGGCTTTTGGCAACACAACACTTTTGGGGACAGGACAGCCAAGGAGAAGGAACCAAGGAGAAGGTTCAGCCAAGAAGTCAGCCAAGGAGAAGGAACAGCCAGGAAGGTGAGAGGAAGCCAGGAGAGTGCGGTGTCACCAAAGCCACAAGTGTTTCAGGAAGGCGGATAATTTGGGAGGCCGAGGTGGGTGGACCAGGAGGTGAAGAGATCGAGACCATCCTGGCAAACATGGTGAAACTCTGTCTCTACCAAAAATACAAAAATTAGCTGGGCGTGGTGGCGCGCGCCTATAATCCCAGCTACCCGGGAGGTGGAGGTTGCCGTGAGCCAAGATCACACCACTGCATTCCAGCCTGGGGGTTAGAGCGAGATTCCATCTAAAAAAAAAACGAAGGGGGGTAACACCTGTGGTGAGGGCCTGCCGTCATCATAGATACGGATGAGGGCAGAGAAGCGCCCCATTGATCTGGAGACTTGGAGGCAACTGGAAGGGTCTTTCCTGTCGGAAAGGCGGAGGCAGAAGGCGTACGGAGCGGAACGAAGACGGAATGGGAGTGAGGAGCGGGAGCAGGACAGGCTGAGGCGTGCGGAGATGGCGAGGGAGCCACCATCGTAATGGCTCAGGGACAGCAGGACGGCTGAGACTCTGCTCCGGGACCCGGGCCGAGAGGACGCCCTCCACCCAGAAAGCGGCTGGTCTCCACGCAGAAGTAAAGGACATGTGGACGAAGCCCCTGCACTTTTGTTTCAAGTGACACGTGTCTCTCCTGTCCGCATTTCACTGGTCAAAGTGAGTCATGGGCCCCAGCTGCCATCATGGATGAATACCCCCAGGGGAGTCTGGGGGATCGTGAATGTCTGTGGCACCCAGAGACCACACTGCAGGACCCTTTGCCATGGGGGGCGGCGGAGAAATGGGGCAGGACCTGGAGGGCCATGGGTCAAGCGAGGTTGGTTTTTTCTTTTCTTTTTTTTTTTTTTGATATAGATTCTCACTTCATCACCAGGCGCCAGGCTGGAGTGCAGTGGCACGACCTCGGCTCACTGCAACCTCCACCTCCCAGGTTCAAGCAATTCTCCTGCCTCAACCTCCCGAGTAGCTGGGATTACAGGCGCATGCCACCAGGCCCAGCTCATTTTTTTGTATTTTTAGTAGAGACGGCGTTTCACCATGTTGGCCAGGATGGTCTCGATCTCTTGACCTCGTGATCCGCCCGCCTCGGCCTCCCAAAGTACTGGGATTACAGGCGTGAGCCACCGCGCCCAGCCGGTTTTTTCTTTTTTAAGACAGAGTCTCACTCTGTTGCCCAGGCTGGAGTGCAGTGGTGTGATCTCGGCTCACTACAACCTCCGCCTCCCAGGTTCAGGAGATTCTCCTGCCTCAGCCTCCCAGGTAGCTGGTACCACAGGCACCCGCCACCATGCCCGGCTAATTTTTGTATTTTTAGTGGAGATGAGGTTTCATCACATTGGCCAGGCTGGTCTCAAACTCCTGACCTCAGGTGATCTGGCCTCAGTTTCTCCCTCTCCTCCTGAGTCATACTGTCAGCACACAAACAGGCTCTAGTCACATGGGAGACGGGCGGAGGGCGCCTCTTGGTGGCGGGGATGGGGGAGGTGGAGCATTTCAAGTGAAGACAGTCAGCCCACTGCTGTGGCTTGCTCCGGTGATATTAGCGGCTCGGTACAGCGGGAGGCGGAGAAGCGTTCGCCCAGGGCTGAGTTTTCCTGTGAGTACTGCAGTCTGGGAAGGGTGAGGAAGTTGAAGGTGTTTGCAAACAGGAGTTTCTCACGCCCACCGACCCAGCCTCTGCCCGGGTTCTCACCTCTGCTGGGCTGCCGGGGCTGTGTGACGCCCTCCAGTGAAGCCTGACCACAGACACCCGGTTCCTGGTCTCTGCAAGCAGACCAGCTTTTCCCATGCCCACCGGACAGGATGCCATGGCCACTGGTGGCTCTTTGTGGCCACTCAGCCACCAAACTCTCTTCCTCTGTTTGAGAGCTCTCCGTTTATGTAAATGAGCGATTCCCTCCCAATTGGAGCTGCCAGGAACACGCACTCGCTTCCCCAGCCTCGAAGGACCCCAGCCAGGCTCTGCCGCTCAGCACACCTACCCCAGACTCAACTAGCAAATAACCAAGAACAGGCAGGGTCCATGGCGATGGCAGAGCCAATGGGAGCTGGCGCCTGGGCGGGAACATTGGAGGTGCAGGTGGAGGTGTCTCTGCCCTCACTGGGGGCACTGGTCCTGCCCGTGGAGCCCGCAACCTTCTGGGAGGTGCTGTGAGTTACCTGATAGCCTTGAAATAAGTCTGGGTTTTCACTTACATTGCGCATGGCTGGTGTCTGCTGCTGGCAAACAAGGATCTTCCCTGATGCTGGGTCCCTGTAGCTCAGCTTGGGTTCCAGGCTGAGACAGAAGTGCCCATCTGTGCACCCCAGTCTCTGCTCTGAGGCTTCCTGCTCCCCTCTCCCTGCCTTCCTGGAGCAGCGGCTGCCCGGGAAGGTGAGTCAGGAGGCAGCACTAAATGCAGCGGCTGGGGTCAGCCAGTGAGACTCTGGCCCAGGAGCTTGATCCCAAAGCAAGCGACGGGTCCAGAGCCCTTTCATCCTGGTGGTGCCATCCTGGGGACACTGTCCACTAGATCTTTCTACCAAGACCCCGGCGCCACCCTGGAGTCCTGCCCTCCCAGAGCTGCACTGCTCACCTTCTCCTTTGGGTCTGCAGGCCACCCCCCCCATCCTCCTTCTGCTTAGGTCCACCCAGCCTGCCTCTTCTTGGCTATCAGGAGCCAACTTTCCTTCAGAGCCAACCAGGTGCTCCTCGAGAGGAGCCGGGCTCCCCTCCTGCCAGGGTGAGTCTCTGTCTACTGTCTACTCCACTGTCCGGGGTTGATTTAAACGAGAGCATGTGACTCAGTTCTGACCTATGAGACACAAAGGAACGTTTGCTGAAGGACTTCTGGAAACATTTGTCTTCCTCCTTAAAAGGGACACAGGGGGCCAGGTGTAATGGGTCACACCCATAATCCTAGCCCTTTGGGAGGCTGAGGTGGCAGGATCACTTGAGGCCAGGAGTTTCCGGCTGCAGTGAGCTATGATTGTGCCACTGCACTCCAGCCCGTGTGACAGAGTGAGACCTCATCTCTAAAAATAAAGATTAAGGCCTCAACCTCGTGGGCTCAAGTGATCTTCCTGCCTCGGCTTCCTGAGTAGCTGGGATCTGTGCACGCCACTGTGCCCAGCTAATTTTGCATTTTCCGGAGAGATGGGGTCTAACTGTTGTCCAGGTTGGTGTCAAACCCTGGGCTCAAGCAGTCCTCCTGCCTTAGGCTCCCAAAGTTCTGTGATTACAGGCATGAGCTACCGTGTCTCCCCTAAGTGTTTTAAATTTTTATTTTTTAATCTTTATTTATTTTTATTTGTATTTTTTCAGACGGGGTCTCACTCTGTCACCCAGGCTGGAGTGCCGCGGCACAATCTCGGCTCAGTGCAGCCTCTGCCTCCCGGGTTCAAGCAATTCTCCTGCCTCATCCTCCCGAGTAGCTGGGACTACAGGTGCACGCCACCACACCCCACTAATTTGCCCCACTAATTTTTGTATTTTTAGTACAGACGGGGTTTGACCACGTTGACCAGGCTGGTCTTGAACTCTTGACCTCAGGTGATCAACGCGCATTAGCCTCCCAGAGTGCTGGGATTACAGGCGTGAGCCACTGCACCTGGTCCTTAAGAAGTTTTAAAAGGATTGGGGGACACAAGGAAGAGACGTTCTACTTCCTGCTTCTGGGTGTGGTTGGACAAGGATGAAATGCATGGCCCTGAACCCTCATCTTTCAACCACGAGGGGACCAGCCCAAAGGCTAACGCCAGCTTGCCAGGACTGCAGAGTACAGTGGGGGTGTGTACACGATGATCTCGCTAAGCCAGTGAGTAAACCAATCCTGGAATCTCCAAACTTCCTGTTATAGAACACAAGTTTGCTTTCTGTTTAAATTAAATCATTTTGGGTTGGATTTTCAGTGACTGTGTCCAAAAGCTTCCCAACACACCTTCCAGAGAATTCCTTTTTTGCTTAGTCAGTCAGACAAGAGCTCTTGCTTACAACTAAAAAAAAAAAAGTCTAACTTACGTACTGGGTAACTCTGTGACTCGGCTCAGGTGGGACCTGCTCCAGGAAGCCTCCCTGGACTCTTCTTTCTTTCCTTTTCTTTTCTTTCTTTCTTTTTTTTTTTTTTGAGACGCAGTTTTGCTCTTGTCACCCAGGCTGGAGTGCAGTGGTGTGATCTCAGCTCACTGCAACCTCCGCTTCCTGGGTTCAAATTATTCTCCCACCGCAGCCTCCCAAGTAGCTGGAATTACAGGCTCTTGCCACCACGCCCAGCTAATTTTTGTATTTTTAGTAGAGACGGGGTTTCATCATGTTGGCCAGGCTGGTCTCGAAATCCTGACCTCAGGAGATCCATCCACTTTGGTCTCCCAAAGTGCTGGGATGACAGGCATGAGCCACCGTGTCCAGCCCATTCCCACTCTCTTCTCTCTTTACCCCCAGAGGCACAGCACTGCTGGGTGTCCAGCTGGTTCCTAGTACAGAGGTCATCCTGCTGTCTGTCAAGTAAATGAATCAATGAATGATTTAGCTGATGTCATTCATTCCGGACAAAAGCAACCCCCCAGGTGCTTTCGTTAGCCCAAGTGGCCTTATTGTGGGAAAATGGGGATATATAATAAGATGCAGGCCCGGGCGTGGTGGCTCACGCCTGTAATCCCAACACTTTGGGAGGCCGAGGCGGAGCGGATCACAAAGTCAGGAAATCGAGACCATACTGGCCAACATGGTGAAACCCCGTCTCTACTAAAAATACAAAAAAATTAGCCGGGCATGGTGGCGCATGCCTGTAGTCGCAGCCACTCCGGAGGCTGAGGCAGGAGAATCACTTGAACCCAGGAGGCAGAGGTTGCAGTGAGCCAAGATCGTGCCACTGCACTCCAGCCTGCATGACAGTGCGAGACGCCGTCTCAAAAACAAACAAACAGAAACACAACAACAAAAAATCATAAGATACAACAGCCAGAGGACCCCAGGGCAGGCTTTTTGTGCTTCCGGGGTAAGTGACTGCCAGGTATTCAGGCCTCACCTCACAGATAATTCTCCTCAGACCCTTTGCAGAACCTGTCCTCACTGCCCTGCAGAGTCTCTGAGAATTTCCCGTCCCAGGCCTTGAATCACCTCTTCTCCGTCAGCCTGAGCGCCGCCCTTTCACTAGGGACCCATCTCCAGCCGGCCACCAGCCTCTGCCAGCCTCTGACCTCAGCCCAGGAGGGTGGGCCCAGGTAGCATTCAGCATGGGCTGGGTGTGTGGGCCCCAAACCCTATTTCTTCCCTATAAGGTTTTTCTTTAATAAGATACATCATTATTTACTTCCAAAATAATGCTTGCCAGGGCTGGGCAAGGTGGCTCACACTTGTAATGCCAATACTTTGGGAGGTCAAGGCAGGAGGATGGCTTGAGCCCAGGGGTTTGAGACAGCCTGGGCAACATAGTCAGACTCCATCTCTATGAAACATTTTAACAGGCCAGGCACTGTGACTCACACCTGTAATCCCAGCATTTTGAAAGGCTGCGGTAGGTGGATCATGAGGTCAGGAGTTCAAGACCAGCCTGACCAACACAGTGAAACCTCGTCTTATAAAAAAATAAATAAAATTTTTTTTAACAATTAGCCAGCTGTGGTGGCACATGCCTGTAGTCTCAGCTACTAAGGAGGCTGAGGCGGGAGGATCCCTTGAGCCCCGGACGTCAAGGCTGCTGTGAACCTTGATCCTGCCACTGTACTTCAGCCTGGCTAAAAGAGTAAAACCCTATCTCAAAATAATAATGATTATTACTATTTTTTTTTTGAGATGGAGTCTCACTCTGTAGCCCAGACTGGAGTGCAATGGTATGATCTGGGCTCACTGCAAACTCTGCCTCCCGGGTTCAAGTGATTCTCCTGCCTCAGCCTCCCAAGTAGGTGGGATTATAGGCATGCACCACCACGCCTGGCTAATTTTTGTATTTTTAGTAGATACAAGGTTTCACCATGTTGGCCAGGGTGGTCTCGAAGTCATGACCGCAAGTGATCCATCCGCCTCAGCCTCCCAAAGGGCTGAGATTACAGGTGTGAAATAATTATTGTTAAATTAAATTAAATAATATTTGCCAGTTGTGGAAAACATGAAAAGTATAGAAGTAAAAAGCCGGAAGAATCACTGCAATCCCATTACCCTTGACAGCCGTTGACAGAGCCTTGCTGTATCTTCTTTCAATACTTCCTTTTTTTATATGGAGCTATATAAAATTTAAATAAAAATTTTATTTAAAGAAATAAAATTGGGATCACGCTATATATGGAATTCTGTATCCTGCATTTTCTACTTAAGACCATTCCATTCACGCAGCAGCTCTCGGGGGGTCTCTATCTTCAAGGCTGTGTGCTAGGGGGGCAGCAGGGAGCCCAGCAGGAAGGGGGGCCCCACCGCCCAGGGAAGGGCAGTTGGCGAAACTGGCATGTGTCCAGCACCACGCCCAAATACACCCGCAGCTTGGAAAGCAGAGTGAAGATCCAGGTAGCCATGAGAACTGTGGGGTTCCCTCATCCGTGGGGGGTGTGAAGTTTTGGAGAGTCTGAAGGCTGAGGACTCAAGTCGGGTTGTCCGGGGGAGGTGGGGTTCCAGGCAGAGGTAGTAGCCTACCCGGAGAGCCTGAGGCCAGAGGAAGCGCACAGCTAAGTAACAGAAGAGTGATATGGTAACAGGCAAGGCGTTCAGAGACTGCACAGGATCCCGCTGCCGGGACAGATGGTAATTTATTTATCTGTGTAACAGTTAGATTGTTTCTCATTGTTCACTGTTACAAATGATCATGGCAGAAATTGGTAACAGTTGCCTCCTGGGAGGGCTACAGGGGAGCTCTGGGACTGGGGTGAGGGAGACATCACTGTATCCCTGCTGGGAACTTTTTTTTTTTTCAGACAGAGCCTCACTCTTGTCGCCCAGGCTGGAATGCAATAGTGGGATCTTGGCTCACTGCAACCTCCACCTCCTCAGTTCAAGCGATTCTCCTGCCTCGGCCTCCCGAGTAGCTGGGACTACAGGTGAGAGCCTAATTTTTGTATTTTTAGTACAGACAGGATTTCACTATGTTGGCCAGGATGGTCTCAATCTCTTGACCTTGTGATCCACCCACCTCGGCCTCCCAAAGTGCTGGGATTACAGGTGTGAGCCATTGCACCCGGCTGGGAACTTTTTTTTTTTGAGACGGAGTCTCACTTTTGTTGCCTAGGCTGGAGCGCAATGGCGCAATCTCGGCTCACTGTAACCTCTGCCTCCCCGGTTCAAGTGATTCTCCTGCCTCAGCCTCCTGAGTAAGTGGGATAATAGTTACTTTTACGATGTTGACCAGCCTGGTCTCGAACTCCTGACCTTAGGTGATCTGCCCACCTCGGCCTCCCAAAGTGCTCGGATTATAGGCATGAGCCTCCTCACCCAGCCAGGAACTTTAGATGTATTTACCATGTGACTGATCTATTGATTCTTTTCAAGAGTCAACTAAATTAAAACTAAATAATGAAAAAAAAAAACCCTAAATAATGTTAGAATGAACATCTTTGTGCTCATGGCTTGGTTCAATACCTGACCCTTCCTTAAATCAGATTGACTGGATCCAAGTCTTCTTGACATCTGCTGATGAGGCACATATCACAACATTCAGCCCCTAAAACCCGAAGTTCTACACTCAGAAAATCACCAGCTATGGGAGCTTGCAGAGACTCAGCGCTTTGCTCTGTTTATCTTCCCAGCTGGACTGTGAGTGCCCAGAAGAGACGAGGCTGGTGCGAAGAGGCCGTGGGTGCGGGAAGGGGTTAACAGGTGCTGGACCCCCTCTGTGTGCCCGGCCTACCCACGCTGGGGGTGTCCACATACACTCACTGAACAGTCTCCTTGAATTATTATAAAGGTTAATATCCTCACCTTACACCTGAGAAAAATGAGCCTCAACAAAGTGAGGTGGCAGGGCCGGGCGCCGGGGCTCACGCCTGTCACCCCAGCACTGTGGGAGGCCAAAGCAGGTAGATCACCTGAGGTCAGGAGTTCGAGACCAGCCTGGCCAACATGTCAAAACCCTGTCTCTACTAAAAATACAAAAATTAGCTGGGCATGGTGACGTGGGCCTGTGATCCCAGCTACTCGGGAGGCTGAGGCAAGAGAATCGCTCGAACCCAAGGCGGAGGTTGCAGTGAGCCGAGATCTCACCACTGTACTCCAGCCTGGGTGACAGAGCAAGACTCGGCCTCAAACAACAACGAAAACAAGGTGAGATGGGGGGTTACGGCACTCACACCTGTAATCCCAACACCTTGGGAGGCTGAGGCAGGAGGATCACTTGAACCCAGGTGGTCAGGACAAGCCTGGGTAACGTAGTGAGACCCACTTCTACCACAAAAAAAAAAAAAAAAAAAAAAAAATTAGCCTGGCATGTGAGTGTACACCTGTAGTCCCAGCTACTTCAGAGGCTGAGAAGGGAGGATGGCTGGAGCCCAGGAGCTGAACGGCTGCAATGAGCTGTGATCGCACCACTGCTCTCCAGCCTGGGAGACAAAGTGAGACTGTGTCTCAAAAACAAAAACAAGGGCCAGCTGCAGTGGCTCACACCTGTCATCCCAGCACTTTGAGTGGCCAAGGCTGGCGGATCACAAGATCAGGAGTTTGAGACCAGCCTGGCCAAAATGGTAAAACTCTATCTCTACTAAAAATACAAAAATTAGCTGGGCGTGGTGGCGCGTGCCTATAATCCCAGCTACTCGGGAGGCTGAGGCAGAATTGCTTGAACCCAGAGGCAGAAGCTGCAGGGAGCTGAGATCACACCACTGCACTCCAGCCTGGGCAACAGTGCGAGACTTGCTCTCTGAAACAAAAAACAAAAGTAAAACCAAAACAACCCCAAGGTGAGGTGATTTGTCCAAAATGGTGGAGCCAGGATTCAAACAAGATTGCTCTGGCACCCAACCGTGGGAGGACACAGCTCTCTCCTTGGAGGCTGCCGCTGCACAGAGACCCCTCTCCAGCACCGGGCCCCCTAGTGCCCCACCAGGCACCCCCACACCCCTCAGGAGCCGTGTCTTGCTCTCCGGCCAGTAACTTCATTCCTCCCTGTTTTCATTATTAATTCCCTCTCCTTGTGCTTCACACTCGAGGCCGGGGAGATGGACATGGCGGATGGGGAAGGAAGTGGAAATTCTGTGTAATACCATCATCAGTATCACAAAACTTGTCTTAAGTGCCAGCCCCAGGGATTTGCTGGAGTTCGCGCGACAGAGGTGGGGCTGAAGGTCAGATTAAATTGGACTAGTAACCCCAGGGGGATACTTGAAAGAGGTTGCTAGCGAAAGCGCTCCCTGGCAGGATGGCAACGGCAGAGGCAGAGGCAGGCGGCTGGCAGCAGCGTGCGGGTCGGCCGGCCAGATCAAGCCTGCTTCTTGGGGCTTGCTGGTGACGGGCCTGGGTTCAGACGTCCTCCTCCGGAAGCCAGAAATCTTGCCTTCCCCCCCCAGTAATGAGTTGGTATAAAAATGGATCTTGAATAAAACTGTCTGCAGTTTTCAAATTTCAAACTGCATTAGTCAAAATACATCAAATTTCCATGTACTGACTTACCACCTGCTCAAAATCTGATCCTTTTTCAGCTGGAATATATTGTAATATGAATCACCTCCTGAGAGGCAAAAGGGAAAAGAAGCGGAGGGTGCGGGCCTCTGCAAACGCGCCGGTGGTCAAGCCGGAACCCTGGGCTCCGCCGGGCTCCCCGGCCTCTGACAGTGGTTCCTTTCATTTCCTGGGTGGCCCAAGCCCCTCAGCCACATCCCTTGATCCTAGGTTTCTGGCTCAAACCCTTATTCTCTGGACAGTCTATGGCACGCAGTGCAGCAAATGACCAGGTCACGTCCTCTGGCCTTTAATAAGCACCTACTATGTGCTGGGTGCTCAGACTCACCAGAGAGGCAGACCTATAATCGTATTGCCGAATCCAATAGTGACTTCTTCATCCTGACCTGCTCACCTTGACAGCATTGCACACAGCCGGCCCTCCCCTCTGGAGACGCTTTGTTCTCTGTCATCTTGTCCCACATCCCAGCTGTTGCTTCTTGGTCCGCTCTTCTGGCCTGATCACTACATCTCCTGATCCCCCAGGGCCCAGCCTTTGAACCTTCTCTCTTCTGTAGCCATACCTGTCCCCAGGTGAGCTCACCTAGGCCCAGCTTTTTGTTCTGTTTTGAGGCCGAGTCTCGCTCTGTTGCCCAGCTGGAGTGCAATGGCGAGATCTCATCTCACTGCAACCTCCGCCTTCAGGTGATTCTCCTGCCTCAGCCTCCTGAGTAGCTGGGATTACAGGCGCGTAACACTACGCCCAGCTAATTTTTGTATTTTTAGTAGAGACGGGTTTTCACCATGTTGGCTCGGCTGGTTTCAAACTCCTGACTTCAGGTGATCCGCCTGCCTTGGCCTCCCAAAGTGCTGGGATGACAGGTGTGAGCCACCGCGCTTGGCTAGGTCCAGGTTTTAAATATCGTGGCCGCGGGGGTGGGGATCAGACGTGTTTTGGCTCTGAACTCCAGACCGGTCCACCTGCCTGCCCACCTGGCACTGCAACATTAGTATCTAATAAGCAGCGGAAACTCCACCTACCCTAACTGAGCTCCCGGTACAGGCTTCCCTGTCTGCTCAGGTGACATCCGAGTCATTCTGGTTCCTCAAGCTGGAAACGCAGGTGCTATTCCTTCATCATCTCTTCCTTTAATGCACCAAGTCCTACTGGCCCCACCTTCAAAATCTCTCTCAAATTCACATCACCCCGTCCCCAGCACCCCAGCCCTACCCTCGGCCACTGTCACCTGTCCCTGGGCCCCCGCAGCAGCCTCCCTCACTGACCTCCCTCTTTTTCTTGCAGCCCCATCTCCGCCCACAGCCTAAGCACAGCCCAAAGGATCTTCACAAATAGTGAGTGCTATCATGTTACTTTCCTGCCTGAAATCTTCAGTGGCTTTCCACTGCACCAGAATAAAACACAGGCTCCCCACAGCCCACAGCGCCCTCGCCAGCGGCCCCACCCCCTCTCCAGCCCCATTCTGCGCAGCTCTTCACATGCTAGCTGCATTAGCCTCGCTTCCTAGACCACAGCGAGCTCATTCTTGCCTTGCAGGCTTTGTTTTGCTTTATTGAAAAATATACAAATTTTTACGACAGATAAATAACACAAAAGTTACCGTCTTGAAGCAAACCACGTGCTGGCGCACACCATATTCGCGCCATTGTGTGACCATCATCGCTATGGTGCTCAGAACACGTTCATCACCCCAAAGGGAAACCCGTTCCCATTAGCAGTCTCTCCCCATTCTTCCTCCCCAGCCCCTGGCAAGCACGAATCTGCTGTCTGTCTCTGTGGATTTGCCTCTTCTGGATATTTCATACAAATGGAATCACACCATGTTGGGGAGTTTTCGCACTGACTGTTCCTACCCGGCCCTCTCTACCCCAGGCCTTTGCGGGACCACCTCCTTCTTCACATTTGTCTCCGCTCAAAAGTCACCTCCCTGTCTGGAGCCGAGGCCCCCGCCCCTCTGCTCCCAGCCACTCTTGACTTCATAAGTACCCTGCCCTATTTATTTCGCTTTTAGCACTTAACACTCTCTGAGAGCACCTTGCTTAATTATTTGTTTGCGTTTATTGTCTTCCCCCTGGTCGCTCCCTGTGACACCCCCAGCCCCAGGATAGGGCCAGGCACCCAGGTGGTGCTCAGCAATTATTTGTGGATTGAACAAGCCGATTCACTATCAAGCTCTCCGCACTCAGATGGAACCATCTACAAAGCTAAAGAAACAGCCTAGGAGGGAAGAAAGCAGTGCTGCTGGGGAGGACAGGGGTGACCAGGAAAAGTCACAAAGGGAAGGAGGGCCTGGAGGGAGGGCTAGAAGCCCTGCTGGCACTCGGGGAGGAAGGGGCAGGGCATTCCTGGCAGAAGGAACTGCATGGGCAGAGGCCTGGAGGCGTGAGAGTGAGAGAGCATCAAGGTAGGAGTCATGTGATGTCGTCTCTAGTTTGCAATTTGTCCCCTAATTGATTCACACTCACTGGCCTCCCACAGAGAGGGTTTCCACACCTAAAGGACGGAGAGGAAAGAAGGGGCGGAGTCTCTTTTGTTCGTTTCTTCTTCCCTCCTCCCACCCTAGTCCTGGAGTGTTCCGGATGCCCCACAGACACACGGAAAAGCAGGCTGGCACAGGCCTGTGATCCCAGCTACTCAGGAGGCTGAGGCGGGAGAATCGCTTGAACCCGGGAGGCGGAGGTTGTGGTGAGCCTGAGTTCGCGCCATTGCACGCCAGCCTGGGCGACAGAGTGAGACTCTGTCTCAAAACAAAAATGAAAAGCAGGCTGGGGCTGGGCGCGGTGGCTCACGCCTGTAATCCCAGCACTTTGGGAGGCCATCTCGGGCAGTTCACTTGAGGTCAGGAGTTCAAGACCAGCCTGGACAATATGGTCAAACCCCATCTCTACTAAAAATACAAAAAAAATTAGCTGGGTGTGGTGGTGGGTGCCAGTAGTCCCAGCTACTCCGGAAGCTGTGGCAGGAGAATCACTTGAGCCCAGGAGGTGGAGGTGGCAGTGAGCCAAGATTGCACCACTGCACTCCAGCCTGGGTGACAGAGCAAGATTCTGTCTAAAAAAGAAAAAGAAAAAGAAAAGAAAAGCAGGCTGGGCGTGGAGGCTTATGCTTGTAATCCCAGCCCGTTGGGAGGCCGAGGCAAAAGGATCACTTGAGTCCAAGGATTTGACAACAGCCTGGGCAACAGAGCAAGACCCCATCTCTACAAATCACAAACAAGACAATCAGCCTGGTGTTGTGGCACGTGCATCTAGTTCTAGCTACTCAGGAGGCAGAGGTGGGAGGAATGCCTGAGCCTGCGATAGCAAGGCTGCCGTAAGCCATGTCGCATTACTGCGCTTTATCCTGGATGACAAATCAAGACCGTCTCTTAAAAAACAAAAAAGAAAAGCAAAGGAAAAAAATAGACTAGTTTCCAGTGTTCTTTGTATGTATTTATTTTGTGAGATTGGGTCTCACTCTGTTGCCCAGGCAGGAGTGCAGTGGTGCAATCTCGGCTCACTGCAGCCTCCCGCTCCCAGGCTCAAGTGATTCTCCTGCCGCAGCCTCTGGAGTAGCTGGGAGTACAGGTGCTCACCACCACCCCGGCCGTAGCTTCCAGTTTTCTAATTTAAAATCATCTTGCAACCACTTTTTAAGAGAAGTGGGAAGGCCAGGTGCGGTGGCTCACGCCTGTAATCCCAACACTTTGGGAAGCCGAGGCAGGTGGATCACTTGAGGTCAGGAGTTCAACATCATCCTGACCAACATGGCGAAACCCACCTTTACTAAATATACAAAAAATAGCCAGGCAGGGTGGTGAGCCAGCTACTTGGGAGGCTGAGGCAAGAGAATAGCTTGAACCAGGAGGCGGAGGTTGCAATGAGCCAAGATCGTGCCACTGCACTCCAGCCTGGACCGAAAAGGGAGACGCCATCTTGGGGAAAAAAGAGGGACGTGGGAAGGTAGGGAGGGCAATGACATGTATTATAGATCATTGACAGCTTTATTTTATTTTACTGTTTTAGAGACGGGGTCTCACTCTGTTGCCCAGGCTGGAGTGCGGACGTACAGCCAGAGCTCACTGCAGCCTCGAACTCCTGCCTCTGCCTCCTGAGTAGCTGGGATTACAGGCAGGAGCCACAGCACCTGGCGTGTCAGCTGCGTTTAATAGTCAGAGGAGGGCTCCAGCTCTTTAGGTTCCTGGGAGGAAGGCAGAGCTGGGATGGACCTCTGATCGCTTCCCACTGGCCCTCCCCAGCGTCATCTTTCTGAGCTGAGCCACCGGCCCCTCTGGGCACAGAGCTGTCTGTGAGCCCTGAGTCCTTCATTTCTCTTGATTGAATCAGGCCTGGCTGACCCAGGCCCTGTGGCTCTGGGAGTCCAGCTGAGCTCCCAGGAGGAGAGGCCCTTGCCCAAAGCCAGGAGTCTCACAAGGGCAAATTCAATTGTGGGCGAGGCAGGAGCCATTAACCTGTCTGTGGACTGCGGCACCCCCACCCTCTCTCCCTTCTGCCAGCCAGGCCCGTGCAGGCGGCCTCAGCTGGGTGTCCCTGCTGCCCACCACCTCCGGCGCTCCCTGCTGCCTCTGGGCTGTATCCACCGTCCTCTGCCACTCCCACCTCTGCCACTCGGTGCTCCGTAGCTCTTATCACCTGGGCCTCTAGGATCAGAGTGGATTTTGAGGTAAGGAGAACAAATCTATGTGGAGTTTGCATTCCCGCCTTGGAGGGAAACCTGGCTCTTCGCCCTTCCCAACCTGCAGTCTGCCCTTGAGAGCTCTAATGGGGAGAGGTGCTGGACACATGCGGCAGTCACTTGAGAAAACAGTTTTGGGGTCTCGAGCACCCGGAGCAGTCTGGGGCTGTGCTGTCCCACCCAGTAGCTGCATCCCACTGTGGCCACCTAACGCTTGAAATGTGCTGATTTCAAAGACTTAGTATGAAAAAGAATAAAAATACCTCATGAATAATTTTACATTGATTGCATGTTGATATTGCACCATCATATTTTGAATATATTGGGTTAAATATAAAAATATTTTAGGTCCAGTCTGGTGCCTCATGCCTGTAACTCCAGCACTTTGAGAAGCTGAAGTGAGAGGATTGCTTGAGTCCAGGAGTTTGAGGCCAGGCTGGGCAACATGGCAAGAACCATCTCTACACAAAATTTAATAATTAGCGGCATGTTGGCATGTGCTTGTAGTCCCAGCTACTCAGGAGGCTGAAGTGGGAGGATGGCTTCAGCCCAGGAGGTCAAGGCCATCGTGAGTTATGGCCACACCTCTGTTCTCCAGCCTGGGTGACAGAGCAAAAACCTATCTCTAAAAAAAAATTTATGGCTGGGCGCGGTGGCTCACGCCTGTCATCCCAGCACTTTGGGAGGCTGAGGTGGGCAGACCACAAGGTCAGGAGTTCAAGACCACCCTGACCAACATGGTGGAATCCCGTCTCTACTAAAAACACAAAAATTAGCTGGGCGTGGTGGCAGGCACCTGTAATCCCAGCTACTCAGGAGGCTGAAGCAGGAGAATCACTTGAACCTGGGAGGCGGAGGTTGCAGTGACCCGAGTTTGCGCTATTGCACTCCAGCCTGGGTGACAGAGCGAGACTCCATATTAAAAAAGAAAGTAAAAAGTAAAAAAAAAAAAAAAAAAAATCTTTTGAAATTAATTTCATCTGTTACAGTTTGCTTTTTTAATATGGCTACTAGAAAATCTCATGTGCCTGTGTCTGGCCTGAGTTGGTCTTGAGCGGGGAACACAGGCTCTGGGTGGGTTCACCTCCCCGGCCCCGTGGAGGAGCAGCAGGGCGGGCGCGGGGCCTGAGTGGGTCTGGGTGACCTCACTGGGCGCAGAGGAGAGTTGGCTCAAGGTAGAGGTGGTCTGGTCTCCCAGTTTGCTTTCCAGGTGAAGACCCCCGGTCCCGCCAGGCCCCTGCTGCCCTCAGCACTGACCCACACGGTGCAGCCCACTCCTGCAGGAAGTCTGCGTCCTCAGCCCCAGGACTCTCCACCCTCGCCTGGGCTGCGTCTAGCACAAGGGCACATGCCTGAGGGGAGGACTACGGCCTCTGCCTTCCCCCAACCCCAGAGAGGGATGGCTGCTCTCTTCCCTGCGTCAAAGCCCAGAACACCCTTTCAGGCTCCTCACTATAGCTCCCGCTTCCTGCTCGAGAACAGGGCAGGCCCGTCGGGGCGCATCAGAGCGGCCACGGAGCTAACGAAGGGGCCGAGCCTCCCACTCAGGGTCAGCAGCCCCGCCACCTCCCTGCTCCTCTGTGATGGCTCATTATTCGGTATTCCCGGGAGACAGATGGAATTTTCCCCAACATTGCCTAATTACATTCCAGCTCGACGCGATACAGTGACGTGTGTCCAAGCCGTACACGATGCCCAGAGCCACTGAGAGCAGAATGTGCCGAAAAAGTGTGCAGCGGGGATGTCTCCATCTTGAGGTGTGTGCCGAGCTGTTCCTGGGGAGGCCCTGGAGCGAGATGCCCTCTCCATCAAGACCCAGCCCCACCTGGGGAACTAAGAACTGGGCCTAAGGCCACAAGCTGCGCAGACAGAAGATGCTTCAAGTGGAAGCTATGGAGAGGAGGGGGTGCAGGAAAAGCGTTTCCTGAGGGTGTGTCCCAGGGAGCCAGAGAATCCCGACCCAGAATCCCAGGAGCGGCCTCACTTCCCTGGACAGGAGTTCCTCCCAGCGCCAGTGGGGCACCTCGGTGTGCTCCTAGCCTAGGACAGCTGCCTTCCCCCGTTAGCATGTCGCCCTTGGCATCCAGGGAGAAACCCTGGGGTGTGTAAGGGCAGTCTCAGTCTTCTGCGGCCCTGTCTGTGTGGCCCCAGGGCCCAGCACTGCCCCACCCGCTAACATAGCCACGGGTCTGATGCTGGTGTGGACGGTCCTGGAGGACACAGAGTCCCCTGCCCTCTGCTTCTCTCCAGGCCCGGCTCTGTCATCCTGGGATGGGAACGGAGCCTCTGCTGGTCCCTGCTTCAACATGTGAGCTGGTCCCGGCAGCGCAGCGCTTGTCCATGGGGCCTTCCCAGGGTCGCCCCTGCCCCCACTGCCCTCAGTGGCCCTTCCAAACCTCTCCCTTCTCTCCCTACCTCACCTCCAGGCCCAGCCCCTCACCTTCCCAGCTTCCTCACATCCCCCCCAGAACGGTGGGCCTCAGGCCCTCCTCCTCTGGTCCCATTCTCTCACCTCCACCTCTCAATTCAAAGGCTTTCAGGGTCTAGGCAGGAAATGGAAGAGGCTGGGTGGGCAGGGAGGCAGCGCAGGTGGCACCCCAGAAGCCAGGCCCCACTGCGGGCCCCAGGCTCCTGCCGCTGCTCTCCTGAAGGAAGAGGGGGCCCTGGGTTATCGACTCTTTGAATTTTGCCAGAGGCTGGGAATCAGGATTCTTGCATGCAATTGGTTGGCAGCAAATTCAACAAGAAAGAAACAAAACAAACAACACTGTGTGGGCCAGCGCAGCTCCACCTGCAGCCTGGATCCCGCCCGAGACCGGGCTTCGACAGGTGCCTTCCCGGCTAGCACGGACCCTCGCACGGACCCTCGGCATCCACAGCTCCCGGCCCTGCTGCCCAGCGCCTGTAGACTCCGCTCACTCTCTCCCCTTGAACAAAACCCTGCCTAACCCAAACCTCCCTGCAGCCACCGCCTCACTTTCCTCCCCTTCACAGGCAAACTTGTCCAAAGGCTCACTTCCTCCCTGGCCACTCTCCCGCTCTAAGCCCTAGGCCGGGAATCCCACCCCTTCTCCCGGGCAGCCACGCCGACCCTGCTGCTGCCCAAAAGCAACACTTCCCAGGCTCTGTTTTTTTTTTTTTTTTTTTAAACAGAGTCTGTCTGTCACCCAGGCTGGAGTGCAGTAGTGCGAACTCAGCTCACTGCAACCTCCCTCTCCCACGTGCAGGTGATTCTCCTGCCTCCTTCCCAAGTAGCCGGGACTACAGGCACCCGCCACCACGCCCAGCTTTTTATTTAGTAGAGATGGAGGTTTCACCTTGTTGGCCAGGCTGGTCTTGAACTCCTGACCTCAGGTGATCCGCCCCGCCTGGCCTCCGGTCTCTGTGTTGCCTCAACTGCCGCTGAGGTCGAAGCCCCCTTGAAATCTCCCCTCCCCCAGTTTCCCTGACACGACGCTCACCGGGGACCACCTACTTTCCTGGATGTTCCTGCTCAGCCCTGGCACGGGCCCCTCTTCTGATTTTGCCCACAGCCCGTGGGGGCTGCCGCGACCTGCACATGTTCTGGTGGCCCCAGATTCCCCTCATCTCAGCACTGCTGATTCCAAGTCTGAACTGCTTTCTGCACAGGTCCCGTGCGAGCTCCTGGACTCTTCCCCCTCGGCATTCCCCACATGAAAAGCACGCCCTCCAAACCCTTTCCCTCTTCCTGGGCCACCTTCTCAGTGACTGCCACCGCTTCCGTCTGCTGGAAACCTGGGACGCTGCCTTCTCCTCTTTACTTGACTTGGGTTCTCTAAGCCCCATGGCCTGGGCCAGCCGTCCTCTCTCCTGACGGATCAGCTGCCGCCTCACTCACCTCCTGCCTTCGCCTGGCCCCACTCCCCCTTCTCCATCTGAGAGGTTTCTTAAAACTCAGCTCCGATGGTGTCGCTCCCAATTTCTGTGGCCCTTGTCGCAGGAGGATTTCTGGCTCTGCCCTGGGCTGGGAGCCAACCCTCCTCTGCACTCAGGAGCCCGGGCCCTCCGCCGCTGATGTTCCCTGCATCCGCCAAGTTCTCCCGCATCCCCTCTCCCTGGGACGCCCCTCCTTCTCGCACCTACCTTCCTCATTGCACGTGCTCTTCAAACTTGGCATAGGCTAAGGGGGATTGTCCCCCTTTGGGGCTTACCCAGAACACTGTACATTTGACCTGGCCTCATAATTGTCAGTTTGCATGGAGGTATGTATTGCTGAGTGACAGACTAGAGGCACAAATGGACAGCGCCAAGCCACATATAAAAATAGAATTCTGACCCACAGTCTGCAGCAGCCTGCCCGGGAAATCAACCCATGATCCACAGCAACCAGCCCAGGAAGCCAGTCTGCTGACTAGAGTCAGAGTCGTGGGAGCGGAACCATGGGACCACTATCTCTAGCAAACAATCCAAGAAGCCAAACATGACCCCTGCCGCAGTACACCCAAAACAGCTAGGACTGGATGAGTCTCCTTCATCTGTGTCCCCACTTCCAACTTTGGACCAAGCAGACAGAAAGCCAAATATGCTCCCCTAGCCAATCACACTGGGTGACCTGCTTCCCCTTGCCGGCCTCTAGCTTCCCTGTGAGACAGCCTCCAATCAGGGTGTACTTGAAGTGTTCCCACTTTCCTCTATAAAATCTGCCCACTCCTCTGCCTGCCTCGACTCTGTGCCAAAATTTGAGTGAGGTGGCTGGCTCCCTTGCTAGGACACCTCTGAATAAATAGCCTTTACCCGTCCTCATTCGGTTGGTCTTCATTTATTTCCACATGTGTAACAAACCACTCTGAACACCAGAGCTTAAAACAAAACCATTTCTTACTACAATAGTCCTGCTCATGCCCTCACGACTCTGTGGGTCAAACAGGTTCAGCAGGACGGTTCTTCTGTTGTTCTCGCTCTGGCTGTCTCACGTGGTTGCAGGCAGATGGCGGCAGGGGCTGGAGTCATTTGGGGACTGAGATATGATGTGAAGACACCTGAGCCTCTCCCTCTCTCTCCCTGTGGCCTCAGGATTTCTCCTCTTTTTTTTTCTTTTTTTTTTTTGAGACAGAGCTTTTGCTCTATCATCCAGGTTGGAGTGCACTGGTGCAATCTCAATTCACTGCAACCTCCGCCTCCCGGGTGCAAGCAATTCTCCTGCCTCAGCCTCCCAAGTAGCTGGGATTACAGGCACGTGCCACCATGCCCGGCTAATTATCTGTATTTAGTAGAGACAGGGTTTCACCATGTTGGTCATGCAGGTCTCGAACTCCTGACCTCAGGTGATCCACCTGCCACGGCCTCCCAAAGTGCTGGGATTATAGGCGTGAGCCATGGCGCCCGGCCAGGATTTCTCCTCTTAATGTGGTCTCTGTGCACAATCTCTCCAGCAAGGTAGCTGGATTTTTTACCTGCTAGGAGCAGAGCTCCTAAAACCACAGAGCAAAGCTGCCAGCCTTCATAAGGCTTAGGACCAGAACTGGCACAGCCTTGCTTCCACCCCATTCTACCACTTAGCTCCAGCCGCAGAGCCAGCCCAGATTACACGTGGGAAGGGGCCCTCGTGAGACAGGCGTGGCAGGAGGGATGGGGGCCATCTTTGGGGGCTGGCCATGACACAGCCTCCTTCCCCATGGACACTGTGTTTTCTGTCTCTCTGCCCTCGGCATCTAGCAGGGGACTGTCAGAGCCAGTGCTCAGCAACCCCTGACAATCGAGGGAATGGAGGGGAGGACGGTGGATCCAACAGATGGACAGAAGGGCTCTAAGCCGGCTCCCCTGCCCCCAGGCCCTTACCACTGTGTTCAGTTCACGTCAACACTGCTCTCTGCTGCCTAACACTCCTCTATTTTTAAACCTCTCAAGCAGTGAGTGGTGCTTAACATTTTTTGAATCAGGGACCCCTTAAGGAATCTCATGAAAGCTGCAGGAGACCCTCTCCCTAGAGAAGTGAGCCTACACATAATCACTCACACTTCTGCAGCGTACTAATGACAGCTGCCCTTGACTGAAAGCGCAACACGTGCCAGCGACTGTGGAGGCACATCACGCCCGTTACCCGGCCTCTTACCCCAAACACACTGCAAGGCAGATACTACTTAGTACAGTTTGGCTCTGAGTCCCCACCCAGATCTTAACCCTTATTGTAATCCTTATGTGTCGGGGTGGAGAGGTGACTGGATCATGGGGGCGGTTCCCCCCATGCTGATCTCATGATAGTGAGTTCTCAGGAGATCTGATGGTTTATACATGTTTGACAGTTCCTCCTTCACGTGCTCCCCCTCCTGCTGCCTTGTGAAGAAGGATGTGTTTGCTTCCCCTTCTGCCATGACTGTAAGTTTTCTGAGACCTCCCTAGTCAGGCAGGACTGTGGGTCAACTAAACCTCTTTGCTTTAAAAATCACCCAGCCTCGAGTATTTCTTAATAGCAGTGTGGAAACGGACTAGCACACTACTAGTTAGTTCACTTTCATAGATGAGGAAGCGGAGGCTCAGAGAGGTGAAGGAACAACTAGGAAGAGGTAGAACTGAGACTCCGAGCAGGAAGGTCTGACCGCAGAGCCACTCACTTGGCCGGGCACCGTGGCTTACACCTGTCATCCCAGTGTGACATGGTAAAAGCTCCATAAAACTGCATACCTCAACCATACCTTGGCTTTCTGTTTAAACTGCTCTCCGTAACCCGAAATGTGACAAGCAAGCAGTCCAAACCCAGGCCATCTTGGCCCCTGCGACTTGTCATTTCCACCCTACCCAGACAATGTGTAAACAAATGCTTATTTTGACTTTTGTTAACCGCTTAAGTAACAATCAGAATGTCAAAAGTC